>CALNHX010005842.1:0-100064 GCA_940337035.1 Agriotes lineatus | reverse complement strand
TATGAAGCGGCATCACTCCAGCAAGCATTTCGCTCAATATAATTTACTTAAGGGCCAGTTAAGATAGGATAAAATTAAAAAACTCATTACCGATTTAGGGGAACAGCAACAAATGTTCCATCCACAAAGATCAAATCTAAACAGTGTTGTTAAAGCTAGTTTTATAGTTAGTTCCAAACTAGCAAAAACATCAAAGTCATTTTCTGAGGGACAGTTTGTTAAAGAGTGCTTAGTAGATGTTGCAGAACTTTTGTGTACAGAAAAGAAGAAAGAGTTTGAGAAAGTGTGCTTATCGCGACGTACTGTTGTTCGACGTATAGATATGATGGCTAGTGATATCAAAAAAACATTGACTGAGAGATTGGCTGGTTTTCAAGCATTTTCGATTGCTTTGGATGAGAGTACAGATTTATCCGACACAGCCCAGTTAGCTATTTTTATAGGAGGTGTTGATGAAGAATTGGTAGTGACACAGGCATTACTTGCTTTACGGCCGCTACAAGGGACCACTACTGGAAAATATATTTTTGCCGAGGTGCAAAGTACTTTTGAGCAATATGATTTGCAGTGGTGTAAATTAGTTGGAGTGTGCACAGATGGTGCACCTTCAATGGTCGGTTCACGAAAAGGTTTTATCGGAATTCTGAAGGAAAGAGCAACCGCTATGAATGTACAAGAATGTGATTTAATAATTCTGCATTGCATTATTCACCAACAAAACTAGTGCTCTAAGTCCATTCGATTGAAGAACTTTACGGATGTGGTAGTAAATACCATCAATTTCGTTAGATCTCGCGGTCTTAACCATAGCCAGTTTAAAGCATTTTTGGATAAACTCTCTTCAGAACACGATGATGTGACATACTATTGCGAATTAAGGTGGCTAAGCAAAGGTAAAATGCTAAAAAAAAATTATGACCTTAGAAAAGAAATATCTGATTTTATGGAAAAGAAAGAGAAAACGTGCCGCAAATTTGTGATCCAACATGGCTTTGTGTCTTGACATTCCTGGTACACATCACATGACATTTAAACGACCTGAACTTGAAGCTTCAAAAACAAGGGCAATTGGTAAATCAGCTGTACAGTCATCTTAAAGCTTTTCAAAACAAAATTTGCTTGTGGGAAACACAAATGAGAAGTTTTCATTTTTTAACATTATCCAGTCACGAAAACATTGAATACGGTCGCTATGCTGAAAAACTGAAACTACTGACACAGCAATTCACTGATCGGTTTACCGATTTTAAGAATATGGATAGCACTTTCAATATTTTTGCAAATCCTTCTAAGTGTAATGAGGAAGATGCTCCGCTTCACCTACAAATGGTGTTGATCGAGCTTCAAAAAGACTCATATTTGAAGTCTAAATTTGATGATGTGGAACTAAGCGAATTTTACAGAACATACCTTTCCGAAGAAAAGTATCCACAGCTGAGAGTTTTCGCCCGAAAAATAATTAGCACATTCGGAAGCACGTATAAATGTGAGCAGCTTTTTTCAATCATGAACATTAATAAGAATAAGCAATATAAGCATCGTACACGGCTTACAGATGTTAATTTAGAAAACACTTTGCTCCTGTGTACTAGTAATATTGACCCCAATATTGATCATCTTGTTTCTCAGCTTCAAACTCAAGTTTCTCATTAATTTTCATTTGATTTTTCTATCTTTTTTGTTAATTTGCTTTTTATATGTTTGATTATGCTATTATAATGAATAAAATAAATGTGTGAATTTTATCGCTTTTTTATTTACTACTACCTACTTATTTCTTACCTACGGGCCGCGACCTGATTAATTCCCGAAATTACCCCCTCAGCTAAGCAAAGGTTGCCCATACCTGAACTACCCAATAAGCACGGGCACTTAACACAATGCAACCTGCACTCCCAACGTCTGGGGCTAGGTCTTTTATATAACGGGAACTCATTTCTTGGGAAATTACACATTCAAAAACGTGACAAATGGAACGTCGCCCGCCCTCACGGCTCAAGCCACAGGGGGGGCGAAAAGCACCACACTTCAAAACTGCTGGCAGTTACGCCGAAGGTTCGTGGCAGAATCAGCTTGGAGTGACGCTGCAACTAAGAAATGCCGGGGAGGGGCTGCTCGTTCGCACCAAAACAAAAACCGATCGATATTCAGCTGTTGCTCTAGGCTAGACTATAGCGAGATAAAACATTCATTCTCTCTCATTCCTGCTCACGGCAAATCCTAAATCGAACGAAATAATTCCGGCTGGAGTCGGGCGTTTGCAACGAGACTGGCTTTCGCAGACCGATCGATAAAATTCACGTGCGCTCAGCCTCCGCTTAAAAATTCGCCAAGTCTGCAGTTTGGAAAATGCGCTTATACAGCGGGCGTCAAAAATTAGAATACAATGCGGAATTTTCTCTACTGTTCCTAATAATTTTTTAATATTTTATTTATGTTGGCAGTAATGAGCAATTTTTGCGTTTGCTCGGCTACGCTGCCCTTCGTCTTGCAAATGCCAACATAATATTGCTCGTCAAACAAAGTGCCACTTTTAATCCTAATAAAACAATATACTATTAATTTTTTATTTACTATTCACAATATTATACAGGGAATTTATTTTAATAGTTAACATAAGAGTTTCGTTACTATGCAGCATTTAATCATACAGGGCACTTCCATGGTTACAAATAAGACCAATAGATTAGAGCGTTTATTTTACGAGTTAACATAGGAATGATTACTTGTTACGGTCTTAAACTGACTTTACGACACCGCACCGGCTCATACAACAACTAAACGGCCGGCGCGGGCGATATTTGACAAAATCGGGACGAAAGTTCTCCTAGGCCGCTACCCTTGCCGCAACAAGATAAATGCCGGCTAAAGCATCAGTGGAGCTAGGGCGGTTCTTTACGAGATCACCCTAAGGGCAACGGTCAGAGGGGCGGTAGGTATCGATAAAAGTAAATAGGGCGCCACCAAGTCTGTCTTACAACATTCCCGTAAAACCGGACCTGGTAGGTTAGACGGGGCGAGAAGTACACAAATAACTCTTTCGAGAAAGCCGACGACTCCCAAACTGTAGCGACGAGTGTACCGACTTACCTTTGATGGCTCTAAACTGCTTCCCAGGTTCCACCTTACATGTATTTGCACAAAGTATATCACAACCCTGAAAATTAGCATGCAATCGGCACAAAGAAAACAACAGGCAATTTAAACAAACCGGTATATTGGTCTGCGCACACATAAACAAACTTGGTAAACAAAATGTAAAAAGGGTTTCCACAACAAACATTATTAAATACGTAAAAAGGGGCTTTCACACCAAACATTCAATATTCAAATCGTAAACAAAGGTTTCATAACTAAACGTCACTCACAAAACTGTAAATCAAGCGACACTGAGCAGTAATATTACCTTACAACAATTCTTAAATGAAATGCTTAATTAGCACCCGGATTAGTGATTGAATTGGTGCATCTTAACTGTACTAAAGCAACTGCATAAACGAGAATTTGAATCGGTACGTTACTGTTACATTAATAGGAAATTGGTATCGAAAATTATCTAATTAAATCTACACAAATACTCTAACATCGCCTGATATATTGCGCTACAATGTAAATTGCTAAATAAGTCGGTAACTTTTAAATGGTGACGATAAAGCGGTAACTACATAAAACACACACTCAATGATCTGACCTATATTAGTTTCACCTGGCTCTACACTTCGGTACTGCAATGGGCTCGTCTCACAGCGTAGGGAAGGTCGCAAAGCTAACGGCTGCAGGTGGCAAACGACACTGCCAAGGAATCCCTCTCAGGACACGATATGCGGCCCAAAGGGGCGGCGAGGACTTGCATGAAGACGGTAAACAAGGCACTCACTCGTTATAATCCCACTATAGCTGTGTGCCGATATACACGGTGCTCTAATTCGAAAATTGTTGGAATAGGCGATGAAAAGTTTAAATGCGGGAAACGGGTTTGAAATGTAACTAAGCTGCCCTAAAGGCTTGAATTGTACACTAACTTACTGCCGACAGCAAAATAGCTGAACATACTTGTCAAAAAGACAACTAAAAGTTATCCTAATGTATACAACTGAAGAAAAGACACAACTTGTGAGTTGTAACAAGGTATCTACTTTTTAGTTGCATACTTACATTCCGGTAACAAAATTAAAGTTTCTTATTAGCAAGTATGTATGTATGTATTATCTGTAACCTCATTTACCTTGCGGTGTCGAGGCTGGTTAGCAAGTACCTAATTTAAATTCGTATGTTAACTCGTAAAATAAACGCTCTAATCTATTGGTCTTATTTGTAACCATGGAAGTGACCTGTATGATTAATGCTAGCATTACCAGTGTATCTTAGAGGAGGGGTTCCTTCTCAAATATTCTGCACCGGGGGGGGGGGGGGGGGGGGCTCGCTACGTCTTTGAAGTGTACAAGACAAGAAAAAGTTAGCATTAAGTTTACTGATTAAACTTGTCACCTATAGAAACTGACCAACGTAACAAAATATGTTAATTGCGCAAATCTTACCTCATACAATAATTGATAAGATACCCGTTAGCTGTTTATCAAGATATCAGTAGAGTCGTATTCAATCAAAGGACCATTTACTGATAATTACTTAATGGGGTCCAGGCTCTAAAATATTTTCAATTTTCAAATACTACGATAGAGCCCCTTAATCATCAATAATAACAAATTGTCACCTCAATAATTTCATATACAAGGTGTTTCATAATGTACGGAGGAAACTGAAAGGGTAGCTAGTAGAGATGGGAAATACTGCTACTAACTAAATATAATGTTCCGAAATAACGTTACCACGTTTCTGGTAAAACCCTCACATACACACGGCGTTCTTTAATAATGTGAGTCATCCGTGACCGCTGACTGGTGACTGCTGACTGATAATAGATATTGTTTTGTGCTGGTAATGCTGTTATTGTTGATGTTAATGAACGCACTAAAAAGACCCAAACATCGCTGGCCGCGGCGTCTGCATTTTTATTCTGTTTATTGTATACTTCAGCAAGTGCACATTATTAATGGTTCCTAGAGATGGGCGATTCGACTCACGCGAGTGATTCGATTTGTTTGAATCGACTCTGCAAACTGGTCCGTTCAATCGGAGTCGTTCATATGAACGACTCGAGTCAGATGAGTTGTGTTGGTTGCATAGCTTCTACAGATTCAATGACACTTCGTTCGTTCATTTGGATCGTTCACTTGAATCGTTCGTTCATCTAGATTCTCGGAAGCACGGATTGCTAGCTACCCTTGCATGCAGGTAGCCGAGAAACTTGTTAAGCCGCCTTCCCATGGCGCGAGGCTCGGCGAGCTTTCACCTGCTTTTAGCGAGCCTCGCGCCGTGGGAAGGGTGTAGCTCGCGGCGCGTTGGCGCGGCTCGTTAAATAATAGCACAATATTGGCATTCAAGCCGCGAAGCTCGCCAAAAGCAGGTAGAAGCTCGCCGAGCCTCGCGCCCTGGGAAGGAGGTTGCTCGTGGCGCGTTGGTGCGGCTCGGGCTTTCCGTCGACTGGCGGTAAATTTTGCACGAGTCAAAGGAAACGCGCCTCGACCTTTTTGCTCGCCTTGACTCGGTATTTAGGAATCGGGGGACATAAATTCGATTATAGGGTGTGCACTCCAAAATATAGTTTAAAAAATGTACCCTATCTGGAATGATCTTGCGGATTTAATTGTGGAGGGTTCCATTTTTTTGCGATTACAAAAAAGCAGAAAAAATATTTTTTTGTATTCGCTCCCCAAACTGGTTACTTTGGAAACTGTCTAGGATCCTCAAAATGGCCATTTGGAGGCCTTGTACTTAAAGTCGTCATGGCAACATTTTAGCGGACTCAAACATTAGTTGCGATGACGACTTTAAGTACAAGGCCTCTAAATGGCCATTTTGAGGATCCTAGACAGTTTCCAAAGTAACCAGTTTGGGGAGCGAAAAATACATTTTCGCGAGGCCTTCTAATATAATGCCGCGTTAATGGTAATTGAAACTTCATATTATAATGTTTGGAGAGCTAATACAAAAAAAACGTCATCTTCATATTAAGACTCGTCCCCTAAAGCCTTGCTTTGAGGACTAGTTACATAAAGTACTATTCCGGCATTTTTTTATTACTAAAAATTTATAAATTTTATATACATGCATCGCATCTACAAGATTATTTTTTAATATTTCTCAAAAATTTTTAAATCAGTGGAAAGCTTATTCTTTCCGGATTCAGATGATGCAAATTAAACACAAAACTATTTTTAACAAATGCTGCAGAAATTGTTTAAAACAAAGCGTACCGGGAATGCGCGTTGTAAACTTCAGCATCTAGGTATTTTAATAAATATTGCACATAAAGGTAAACTCTCAAAGGATGAAATGTGTACAAAAGAATGGAGACATTTTTAGTGAAAGAATTATCTCTATTGAATTATTGTTGCAAAAAATACGATTTATTTTCCGCTGCGTGTTTTGCGTCTCACGCGCGACGCGCTTTGCCGATCACTGATTTGCATCGCGATACGAATATACTGTGCATTGCAAATCAATTGTATGTATTATACCTACTCATAATTATATTACGCTGATTGGTTATACGTGAATAATATCACCAGTAATCACTAAAAATCGGAAATTTAAAGATTAATAAAAATAATAATAATAGCATTTAATCATCCGCGTTCGGGCAAAGGCCTCCCGACTTTTGTCCATCTCGGACTGTCTTGTGCTGTCTTCATCCATTGTGTTCCTGGCATTTTCTTGATATTATCCTCTCATCTTTTTCTTCTCGGTAATGCTGGAGGCCATTCCGTGGTTGATATTTGCCAACCTGGCCACATGACCGGCCTAGTTCCATTTGAGCTTTTTAAACCACTTGAGCATATCCCGGCATGCTATACGTCTTTTATTTCTTCGACTTTTACACTATCACTTAATTTTAACTTTAGAATGTACCTCAGCATTTTATTTTGCGTCACTAATAGCCGATTTTGTGCCCGTCTAATGACCACGTCTGTGGTCCATATGTCAAAGCCGGTATTACAAATTTATTGAACACTTATTTTTATATTTGCTGATAAACTCCCTTGGAAAACATACTGAGTGACCAGAATTTATTCCAGGTTTTACTTATCCTGTGCTGGATTTCTTTCTCCTCTGCTTTTCTAAATGATATAATCTGACCTAGATATGTTGCTTCCGTTGCATATTCAAGTTTTTTACTATTAATTGTTACTGCTGCTTTTGTGCTGTTGTTAATATGTTTGCTGTTTACGAAAATTTTTCCATTTCAGTTTTCTAAATAACTATTCTAACGCTGCATTAAATAAGATCGGCGATAAAGGAACACCTTTCCGGATTTGAAAATCGGACCTACTTTTTCCATTTTTATAACCTTTATATTTCGTAGAATAATTAATAGTAATTAAAAACATAACCAGCAAAACAAATATTTATTATAAGAATGTTCAGTAGTTGAATTTCAGAATTGTTGCAAAATGACGTTTTCGAATAGCTTTATCTTTGTTTAAAACATAATAAAATCAGAGCAGGCTTGGAAATTCATGTAACAATGAGTAAACTTTAAACAAAATAATTGAAGTAGCTTCTGTGAAAGCTTTGGTTGTGAAATTGCCAAGCTGCCCCAGAGAAGCAAGTTATTTTATGAATTAATAAATACCCAAGTTAATTCAAAGAGTTGTTTAATTCAGTGATTGTGTCCTGGGTTACTTGTGGAAGTTTTGCTTTGCATTGGGCTTCCGGCAGGTAAAATACGAATCGTCGAAGTGGTGCAGTGGAAGCTGTGGTGTTTTGGGCATATTCTACGGAGGTTGAGACAGCTTTATAAGTTCTTATATGAGTGAATAAGCAGCCCCAACTTCATTGGAAGCGGTTCCAGAGATGTCCGAGAGCATCAGCCGTTTACCAAGTAGGTTCCAGCGCAGATTTGAGTTTTACTAACTGCAGACAAACAATAACGAGTGGTCCAGAGCATCTTGGAAGTTCCAGCGAGAGGCAGGTTAGCCCTATTTTCAACGGAGAAGTCATCAAACGGTTAGAATTACCTCCTAAAAGTGTTAGTTTTGTGAATCTGCTTGGTTAGCCTCCCTTAGAACGTCACTTCCGCTTCGTGGCGTAGGTGGAAGTGTTTTGTTTATGACGCAAAATACTTACATTCCATTGTTATCGCATAGCAACAGCGTTAGTTGCGCGGACATCGAGAAATTAATTAAAATTGTCAGCTTGTTTACGTATTCTCAAACCACTCTGGTTTTGTATTTGTTCCCATCAGTTAAAAAATATAACCCACTTGTTAAATCCTATTAGAAAAATAGCGATATACAGAGTGCTTACAATTAAATGATTTATTTTAAAATATTACTATAAATAAATAATTTTGATAGCCAAACGTAGTTAATTAGTAATGATAGCAACCGCAAGTTCATATTCGTTCTTTTTTTAATTAGATTTCGCGACCTAACCCTGAGATGATTAATTTGACATCATCTGAATCCAGAAAGAATAATCTTTCCAATGGTTTAAAAATTATTAAAAAATATTCAAAACTAAGCTTGCAAATGCGATGTACGCATAAAATTCATAAATTTTTAGTATTAAAAAAATTTCGGAAATGATTTTTTTCTGCTTTTTTACAATCAGAAAAAGAATGGAGCCCTTCAGATTTAGATTCGCAAGGTCATTCCAGATAATGTACATATTTTTTAAACTATATCTTCGAGTCCACACCCCATCATTTTAGAAAAGGTTTTTTGAGGAGCCCGATTCCCTGCTACGGCTCGTGATATAGCGTTCCAACGAGTACGAACTTGTATCAACATGTTCGTGATTCGGCTACTACTACAATATAATGTGATGGTTTTGATTGAGTGGCATTTGTACATTTCGTCCGCGTAGTGTATCCACTGAGGATTTTCTACATAATTAATAAAAATAATTGTGTCAATATAATCTTTGATAAGGTACGTAAATTTGTATTAGTTGTTAATATAGCGTAACATAAGCAACGCTTGGAAGAAGATGTTGTTTATGTTAGGTTATATTATACAATAGGCTGAATTTAGAAATGACATTTACTCAAACTGAGCTTATTATTAAAATTCGTCAACATGTTTACAGAGATGGAGTGGTCAAATGAATTAGTAATAGAATTTCTGGAAATCTATGAACAGGAAGCTGTAATTTGGAATCCTAGTCATGAAAACCATAAAGACAGAAGAACGAGATCCATGATGCGTGGAAGAGGATTCAGAACATTTTTTCTGGAGAGCATTCCTTAGCGGAACTAAAAAAGAAGAGGGACTCCTTAATGGCTACGTTCCCGAAAACTTTTAACCAAAGTTAAAAGCAGTAGGAGGACCGGTACTGGTACGAAAGATGTGTTTAAACCTGAATGGTTTTGCATACAACCAAATGGCAAAATTCCTACATGAAATATACAAACCTAGGAGAACAACCCATTCAGAAGTATGTATTAATTTTTATTTTTTCGTTGACCGCTAGTTAATTTCAATATTAATGAATTATTTTTCCTAAAAAAGGATGGATTAATAGACGTCATTAATACACTGTTTTTGATTAATACACTCTTTTTCATCAATTAACTGTTTTTATTAAATGATGTATTAATAGATCTATTAATACACTATTTTTGATTAATACACTCTTTTTCATTAATTAACTGTTTTTGTGATTTTGACGTTTTGATGATATTTTACATGGAGGTTCGTTGTATTAATCAAGTTTTTCGCCACAAAAAATGATTTTGCGGGTCAACGAAAAAATTTTGTAATCAAACTCGTTTGTTACAGCTAGTTCAACCATATAAGGCATAATTTCTGTAATTTCTTTAATTTTATGTCCGTTGAAATCTAGTTTTTAATGAAACTTTTCCAGGTATGCTTTGTAATTCTAGATTTTTTTCATCAGGCACGTTTTAATTAAATTTTTGTTTCGTTAAACGTTACATTTAAACATCGTACTATTTGGCTAATATAAAATTTCGCACATAAACGAGATTGTTTTATTACGAGTTGTACGCTTGTTAATATTTATCTACGACAGTGTGTAAAATTGACATTGAGTTTGCAGTTTTAAGTTTGTAAAACGACTGTTTAATAACATGTTTTCATTAGTTTACGTCGTCAGTAGCAACATGTTTAAAATGATTTCATTAGACACGTCGTCAGTAACAACGTGTTTTAAAAAGTTTAACTACACAAAATTTCGATCGGTTGCTAGTAATCCTAATTTACATTTAATTTGCTTTATATTAACAGTGTTTTCTAGATTCTATCGTAGATAAAATATTGTACGATACACATGAGTAAAGCATGTCTAGTCACTCACGGGGCTTAAAACGGTCGCTCACTGCGCTTTAACTCTGCCCCACTCGTGACTAAAGACTAGCTTTACGCACTTGTATCGCAAATTACAATTTTAATGCGATGGTGTGGCAAAATAACAAAAAACATCAGTTAAAATTATATACATAGAAATTTGAAACATTAAGTTAATAATCACATATTCACAGTTTTGATAACATCGTCGAATATCTTATCAATTTTCGCATATATACACAGTGATTCAAATTCAAGGCTAACCATGGGTATTTCGAAAACAGTAAGAGTTAGAGGGGTGGTTTAGATTTGGCAAAGTTGCGCAATTTAGTGCTCAATTATTTGCTGCCGAGAAACCAAGAAAATTGTATTTTAGTTTTCGAGATTTTTGAAAAAAATTCAAAATTTGTCATATTCGTTTTTAGTTTTTCCTGATCTTATTTACGAAGATATTCAAAAATTAACAATACATTCTTAAGGCCTACAAGATGGCTGTAACGGATTTTTAATATGACGTTTCGTTTTCTGCCAACTATCATTAACTTTGCTTTTTCTTACGGCGCCATCTTATATTTTTAGACCACTGAATAGAGTTTTTATTGGGATTTGAAAAGGTATAACTTACCTACCTTAGATCAAACAATTATGCTAATATTCACAAAAAACGGAAATTATTTCTTAAATCACGTACTTTTGAGTTATAAGTAACCCTAAATTTGAAAACAAACAAGAAATAATAATTTTTAAAAAACTTAACAATAAATCAAGATTATAATAGGTGTTCAAAAAGAAAACCATTTTGCTGCACCCACATATGAGCTCTTTTGATAACGCTACCTATTACTCGTTGAATAGGTACTTTTTCAGGGAATATTTTGACAGGCAGCTATAAAACTGTTCCGAAGTTCTCCGACGTTTTCGTTGCTTATAAATGGTATTTTTCAATGATCCCCATAAAAAAAGTCTAACGGAGTAAGGTCCGGACTAAGCGCGGGCCATTCGATAACCCCTGAACAGAATTGCCTGGAAGCTGATCAGGTTGCCGTTGATTTGCGCTGGTTCTATCCCTTAAGCACATAAATGAGACTGCATTTATGTATTAAACCAATGTAGTCAATGGTACTTAAAAGGGACGACAGTAAACTACCCTGAGGGACGCAGCCTTACGTCCCAATAATATTATAGCTTGGTATCAGGGTAGCGACGTAGTGAATGAATCAGACATTAGATGCAGATTGTTTTATTAAGAAAATAAACGTTCTGTTTATACAAAACAAGAATGCTTAACTAAGTAACATATCAAAGTTCAATTATTGTGTAGATTACTAGAGCGCGTTTAAAGGTACGAAGTAGCAATTCAGCACTGTAAGCGGATTGCATTTCCGTGTGTGTTTGCAAGCCAGAGCGGTGAACTTGTGTTTAGTAGGTCGCTTACGGCGTGAAATGCTAAGTTGCAGTTTGCTCCGGTCTTTAAACTCGATGCTTGCGAAACAAGATTGATTTTTAATATTTCGTAAATGTGAACTGAAATTTGCCTGTTTAATTCAAGATTAAACAGATCTAAATTAAATATAAACTAGCGAAATTATGAAGTAAAACTGGAGGTTAAAACTGCTTGTTTATGAAATCAGAAGTACATTTAGAACTTCTGACTGGATTTCGTAAATTTTGTTATTAAAATTTATGTGTGTTTAAATCAAATTTAAACACCCCTCTGTTACCTATCCATGCATTCGGAAAAATTGCATTTAAATAATTACGAACTAAAACACTGTTATGTGGTGGGGCACTATCTTGCTGTCACCAAAGTTGTCTTAATTCGTTAAGTGGAATTTCATCAAAAAATCCCAGCATTGGTCCTCTTAAGAACTTCTTTTTCTTCTTCTTTATCTTTCCCTTGTACCCTAAGGTGTCGGGTCCCCTATCCACTTCTGGAATTCTTTTCTGTTCCTGGCGATTTATCTAACGTCTGCTATACTCTTTCTTCTCTTCTCCGCTTCCCTCTTGATTGTGTCCATCCATGTATGCCTTGGCCTACCTCATTCTCTTTTCCCTTCTCTTCTTACCTCCAACACTTTCCTTGGTGTCCTCTTCTCTCCCATTCGTACCACATACCCGTACCATTTCAACTGCCTCTTCTGTATAGTTTCTACCAGCGGTTCTAGGTCTAGTTCTTCTCTTGTTGTTGTATTTCTGACTAGGTCTCTTTTTGTTCTTCCCACTACCCGGCTTAGGTATTTCATTTCTGCCGCCGTCATTCTGCTCTTGGTTTTATCCTGTAGTGGCCAGGTTTCTGTTCCTTAAGAACTGTAGGTAGTTATTTGCATTCAGAGTATCCCCATAAATGAAAGGGCCCAGTATTGTATCTTTAGTTAATCCGATCCAGATGTTAAATGCAAAACGAGTTTGATGCCGGACTTGCCTGTTCTCTCTAGAATTTTTAGTTGCCCATACGTGTTCATTATTGCGATTAAAAACGCTTAACTTGGCGAAGCGACATTCAACAGTCCAAATTATTTTTTCAACAAAATTTTCATCGCGATTTGTTTGATCAAGTAACCAATTGCAGTAATTAAGCCGCCTCTGGCTATCACCGGGAAGTAAAGCTTGACTTGTATGTATTCTATAGGGTTTAAAATTTATCAGTGTTCTCCAGACTGTTGTTTGCGGAATATTCAAATTAACAGATATTTCTCTAGTAGAAATGAATGGGTTTTTGTTCACCTGAAATTAAGTAATGAATTGATGTATGGCAAAAACATAAAAAAATGATTTACTGCTTGAAGAATTGCCTCCCGATTTGCTAAAGGGATCCTACTCCCATATTTTGGTCTCGGTGCATATCGAGCTTTTTGTCGTATGAAAAAGGCATTTTTAATACGACTATAAGTACCTAACTATTCTAATCACACCCTGCACTATTGACAACAAAAGACAATTACAATGACAGTAGCAGCCATATTAAATAAAATAAAGAACAATAATTTAATTCAAAGGTATCTTGATAATAAAAAACAATATCTACCCTTCTACGGTGCAGTGGTATCTAGAATATCTAGATGGTTTTTGTTTGATACAATAATAATTTCCGTTTTTTGTGAATATTAGCCTAATTGTTTGATATAAGGTAGATAAGGTACACATTTTTGAAATCCCCAAAAAAAACTCTATTCAGTGGTCTAAATTTATAAGATGGCGGCCATAAGAAAAAACAAAGTTGATGATGGTTGGCAGAAGACGAAACGTTGTATTAAAAATCCGTTACCGTCATCTTGTAGGCCAGTAAAAGTTACCTTAAGAATGTATTGTTAATTTTTGAATATCTTCGTAAATAAGATCAGGAAAAAATAAAAACGAATATGAGAATTTTGAATTTTTTCAAAAATCTCGAAAACGAAATTAAATTTTCTTGGTTTCTTGGCAGCATATTGTTGGGCACTATATTGCGCAACTTTTCCAAATTTAAACCACCTCTCTAACTCTTACCGTTTTCGAAATCCCCATGGTTAGCCTCGAATTTGAATCACCCTGTATATAATTTTCTTATCATATTTTTAAAATATTGATAAAAACGGTTTAAAACGATTAAAATATAGTTGATAATTCAACTCACGTGGCGAAAGTCACGATATTTTTGTCATTTTGACAACAGATAAAGTTCTCTGAATGTCATTTTTTGGCAGTGGTCTATTATGATATGTTTTTCGGACTTTTTCCACTGTCTAGGGTGTAAATCACACAACGTTTCGGGAGTTTTGATCTACTTCCGTCTTCAGGTGTTCCTGGTTAGTCCTGAGAAGGACTGATATTATACGGTTTTCTACGTAAATTTGTGCCTCCCCCGGGACCGCTGATCGCTAGTCTGCCACTCTAACCACTAGGCCACTTAGAGATTTAGCGCGTCTTTATAATTATTATATTCAAGGTTTTATACTTAATTTCTATGTGTTTCATCATATCGATTACACGAAATCTGTCTAAAATTACTTATCAATATTCCCGTGATAGTAATCTCATCAAATCAGTATCCAAAGTAAAAGACCTCGGCGTAGTCTTCGATTTTAAATTGATATTCGATGAACACATTGACTACATTTGTAAAAAGGCTTATAAAATGTTGAGTTTCATAACAAAGTCTACAAGATTGTTCAATCAAAATTAATTCTATAAAATGTCTGTATTATTTGGAATCCCCAATATCAAGTTTATATTAAACGCATTGAAAGTATTCAACGCCGATTTGCTAAAACCATAATCACAGCATGCTGTAACTATACCATTTAAACGAAGAGGAAACAGCTCGATTTATGTTTGCAATATAGAGATATTTTTTATTCACTCGAGATACCTTTATCTGTAACAAATTCAACAAAACACCACATTAGGACTAAAACCAATGCACCTATATTCACTAAAACGTACCGTTATCCCCATGTAATTGATATTTCTGAAAACCCCTTACAACAATTCAAATATCAAATCGAATTCGTAAATTCCCAGTTATCACGAGACACACGTATTTCTAAGTACGATAGAATCACACATTACGCTGAATTTATAAATATTACAAATAAAATTGAAGTATTCAATAGACTCTTAATCGAACATTGCGAACCTAAAACGCATTAACATAGTTATTTTCCTAATGACGAACTCTGTTTAGACTTTTCAAATTTTTTGCAAGATATAATTAAAGATAACACACCTAAATTTCATCGATGCATGTCACAAGTAACTTACGTTCTAAATCCACAAGATCGTCAATATCAAATCCAAAATTATCATCTAGGTAAAACCAATCACCATGGTATCAATGAAACAATTGAACATACATATAAAAAGAAAATATTACTAGAAATCGAGTAATAAAGATGTTATCGATTATATTTATAATTGTCATATTTGTAAAACGCAAAAATATAATAGAAACCCAATTAAACAACCTCTACAGTTTGCTCATACACAAAACCAACCATTTCATACTATACACTTGGATATTTTTCAGATAGGCAAAAGAAGCTATCTATCAACAATAGATTCATTTTCCAAATTCGCCCAAGCGTACTATATTAAATCTCGAAATTTAACAGATGTCATTGAACAATTATTTAATTACATGTGTATTTTTACTACACCAAATATCATTATAGCTGATGGAGAATTTAACAAGAATATTTTTAAAGACTTCATGGCTTTACATAAAATTCAGTTGCACACGATTACAGTCAACAATAATTGAACACTATCGACTATTGACGGATATACATGAACAAAACAAAATGCAATATTGTATTCTTGCATATAATCATACGATACACTCTAATTTCAATTTAATCCCTTTTGAGATTATATTTGGTCATACTGACTGTAGAAATCAATTCGATTTAGACTATACAAAGATATATTATCATGATTATTTATCTGGTCGCAAAACCCGCATGAGAATTATGTATGAATATTACAAGGCAAACAAATCGATAATAAAGAAAGCGAAATTTAAAATTAAACCCAATCCGGAAAAATAAAACATTTCAGTTAAACGAAAAGTATTTGTTAAAACAAATTTCAGAAGTAAAGATGCACCAAAATTTTGTAGGACCCTATATAATATCTCAAATTCTCGAACATGACACATATGAATTAGTACCACATAACGGGTCTTCTAATATCAAAAAACACGCAAATGAATTACTGCCTTTTTCAGGCTTACTACCCTCATCGTCTGTATCTTGATTAAATATTCAATTATACATGGCGATATAATATTGTAAATAATTTAAAATATAATCCAGAACTATATCCTTTAAATTTAGGCAATGTAGTTCTTAAACAAAGCAAATAGACTCTTGTTTAGAAATGTATTTTTATTCACTATGATGCACTTAGAAACAATTAAATAATGAAAATGATATCGCTACTTTGTTTAAAATTGCTAACTTTGTAACCTTGTATGCACGCGCATCCTGTCACGTGCATCCTAGGAAGATAAGCTTATCTTAGCTGATTAGAAATACTATATAAGCTAGTGCATGATATATTATCTTTAGCTCCTAGTTACCTAGTTTTCTAGTTCACATGTTAGATGTAAGAAATTTGTCTGACTGTGTCTTTGAGCTCCAACGTGTAGCATTGCCGTTCTAAAATAAAAGTGTTTTTTAAAAAGTCGTCGACGGCCTTTTTATTTAACTCCTAGTCATTATATAAAATAACTGAATTATACAAGTTGCCTGTAACATATACACTTTTTCCTAACATGCATGGTTGGGTTTATGGAAGCTACTATTTTCATTGTAACACTAAATTAATAAATCAAACACGACGTACAAATTTACCGCGCACAAGCTTTCTGTCCTTACCAATATATCAATCTTCTTTGAACCATCCAGGCTCCAGGCATCCACCAGGAGACGCAAAAAAAACCTAAGGTTCCTAAAGCTAGTAAAATGCAGGTGGGATTAAAAAAATGTATAACAATATTTTTGTACAAAGGTACGAATTTAGGTTATTTCCAAATTTAATATTTGGTGTGTACTTAGTTACAGACATTCCTGTGTAATGTAAAAAATGTGTGTAGGCCCTAAAAAACGAATCATTTTTCTCTCCTTCCATATTACTGGCTCTAGAAATGAAATACATTGCTTGCTGTTAGCGTCGGGACCATATATCTAATACTTACTATATTGCTAGCGGCTATGAGTAGGAAACTCACGAAGGAAGTGAGACAGACAACCACTCTTCAATGTATAACGGTGAGCGGTGCGCAAGGGCGGCGCGTCGTCCGCCCAATGGGGGAAGTGGTCAAGTTTAAAAGTCGCTTCTAAAGGCGGAGTTCGAATTCCCACGCATGCGCACGAGACGCGTTATACTCTAAGTGAGACTATGTCGGCGCCGTAATGTTTTCGGGCGTTCCGAGGCCCTACTAGCAATATATTTGTATTATATATATGGTCGGGACCTGGACACTAAGCCGCCTGGACACAACGTCGACCGTGGACACAACGCCGACCGTGGACACTACGCCGACCGTTGGCCGTGGACACTACGCCGACCCTGGACACTACGCGGACCGTCCTCTGTAGACACTACGCCGACCGTGGACACAACCCTCTTAAAATAAAAATTAATAGCAAATGCAACATTGTAGTGGACACTACGCCGACCGTCCCCTTTGGACACTACGCCGACCGTGGACACAACGCCGACCGTCCTCTTTGGACACTACGCCTGACCGTGGACACAACGCCGATTCTTAAAATAAAAATTAATAGCAAATGCAACATTGTAGTGGACACTACGCCGACCGTTTCCTTTGGACACTACGCCGACCGTGGACACAACGCCGACCGTCCTCTGTAGACACTACGCCGACCGTGGACACAACCCCGACTCTTAAAATAAAAATTAATAGCAAATGCAACATTGTAGTGGACACTACGCCGACCGTTCCCTTTGGACACTACGCCGACCGTTCCCTTTGGACACTACGCCGACCGTGGACACAACGCCGACCGTCCCCTGTAGACACTACGCCGACCGTGGACACAACCCCGACTCTTAAAATAAAAATTAATAGCAAATGCAACATTGTAGTGGACACTACGCCGACCGTTCCCTTTGGACACTACGCCGACCGTGGACACAACGCCGACCGTCCTCTGTAGACACTACGCCGACCGTGGACACAACGCCGACTCTTAAAATAAAAATTAATAGCAAATGCAACATTGTAGTGGACACTACGCCGACCGTTCCCTTTGGACACTACGCCGACCGTGGACACAACGCCGACCGTCCTTTGTAGACACTACGCCGACCGTGGACACAACCCCGACTCTTAAAATAAAAATTAATAGCAAATGCAACATTGTAGTGGACACTACGCCGACCGTTCCCTTTGGACACTACGCCGACCGTGGACACAACGCCGACCGTCCTCTGTAGACACTACGCCGACCGTGGACACAACGCCGACTCTTAAAATAAAAATTAATAGCAAATGCAACATTGTAGTGGACACTACGCCGACCGTTCCCTTTGGACACTACGCCGACCGTGGACACAACGCCGACCGTCTTCTGTAGACACTACGCCGACCGTGGACACAACGCCGACTCTTAAAATAAAAATTAATAGCAAATGCAACATTGTAGTGGACACTACGCCGACCGTTTCCTTTGGACACTACGCCGACCGTGGACACAACGCCGACCGTCCTCTGTAGACACTACGCCGACCGTGGACACAACCCCGACTCTTAAAATAAAAATTAATAGCAAATGCAACATTGTAGTGGACACTACGCCGACCGTTCCCTTTGGACACTACGCCGACCGTGGACACAACGCCGACCGTCCTCTTTGGACACTACGCCGACCGTGGACACAACCCCGACTCTTAAAATAAAAATTAATAGCAAATGCAACATTGTAGTGGACACTACGCCGACCGTGGACACAACGCCGACCGTCCTCTGTAGACACTACGCCGACCGTGGACACAACGCCGACTCTTAAAATAAAAATTAATAGCAAATGCAACATTGTAGTGGACACTACGCCTACCGTTCCCGTTGGACACTACGCCGACCGTGGACACAACGCCGACCGTCCTCTTTGGACACTACGCCTGACCGTGGACACAACGCCGACTCTTAAAATAAAAATTAATACCAAATGCAACATTGTAGTGGACACTACGCCGACCGTTCCCTTTGGACACTACGCCGACCGTAAACACAACGCCGACCGTCCTCTGTAGACACTACGCCGACCGTGGACACATCCCCGACTCTTAAAATAAAAATTAATAGCAAATGCAACATTGTAGTGGACACTACGCCGACCGTTCCCTTTGGACACTACGCCGACCGTGGACACAACGCCGACCGTCCTCTGTAGACACTACGCCGACCGTGGACACAACGCCGACTCTTAAAATAAAAATTAATAGCAAATGCAACATTGTAGTGGACACTACGCCTACCGTTCCCGTTGGACACTACGCCGACCGTGGACACAACGCCGACCGTCCTCTTTGGACACTACGCCTGACCGTGGACACAACGCCGACTCTTAAAATAAAAATTAATACCAAATGCAACATTGTAGTGGACACTACGCCGACCGTTCCCTTTGGACACTACGCCGACCGTAAACACAACGCCGACCGTCCTCTGTAGACACTACGCCGACCGTGGACACAACCCCGACTCTTAAAATAAAAATTAATAGCAAATTCAACATTGTAGTGGACACTACGCCGACCGTTCCCTTTGGACACTACGCCGACCGTGGACACAACGCCGACCGTCCTCTGTAGACACTACGCCGACCGTGGACACAACGCCGACTCTTAAAATAAAAATTAATAGCAAATGCAACATTGTAGTGGACACTACGCCGACCGTTCCCTTTGGACACTACGCCGACCGTGGACACAACGCCGACCGTCCTCTTTGGACACTACGCCTGACCGTGGACACAACGCCGACTCTTAAAATAAAAATTAATAGCAAATGCAACATTGTAGTGGACACTACGCCGACCGTTCCCTTTGGACACTACGCCGACCGTGGACACAACGCCGACCGTCCTCTTTGGACACTACGCCTGACCGTGGACACAACGCCGACTCTTAAAATAAAAATTAATAGCAAATGCAACATTGTAGTGGACACTACGCCGACCGTTCCCTTTGGACACTACGCCGACCGTGGACACAACGCCGACCGTCCTCTTTGGACACTACGCCTGACCGTGGACACAACGCCGACTCTTAAAATAAAAATTAATAGCAAATGCAACATTGTAGTGGACACTACGCCGACCGTTCCCTTTGGACACTACGCTAACCGTGGTCACAACGCCGACTCATCCTCCTAGAATAAACGTTCGTAATAGGTCTCAGTGCGCATATTTCTTTGCGTCGGCGTCGATAAAATTTTCCTTACTAAGAATACACTACTTTTTCTACTCCCGCATGTAAATATGTATTCTATTTTCTTCACAATCCACAGAATGGATAAGTAGGCAATTGTTGTTAACTGAACGAATATGATTTCATATCCACATACGGGCGGATATGAAATACACCAATCAGAAACCACGTTAGTCTTGATTACCTAGACAATTTTCATTTATTGTTTGTTTTGTTATGGGCACGCCCTGTGGAAATGTGTGAGGAATAAATGTTTCGACATGCGGGTCTCGAAAAAAGACTAATTTTGCGCACTTAATACAAAAATAACTATTAAGGGCGTCGAGTAATTTTTATCAGAAAATTTGTATCACAAGTACTTAGATCAATATTTTCCAAGTTTAGTGTTTTTAATTGAAAAATTATTCAAGTAGTAGTAAAATTGATTTGAAAAACGGTTGTTTTATAGGAAATTTTCAACGTTATCGCTTCTCTTAATAGTTTTATTTTCTTGTTATTTTCTTTTATAAATTTCAAATTAATAGATTTTTTCTTATTTAATAATTTTTGTAATTATTAGATATTCATACCTACCAATTCTGTTTCTATATTGCTATGCAATAACCACGATCGACATTGCGATAATAGCCATTTGAGGTTATAAATATCCTTTTCAACAATATTTGCAAGCGCTGTTGCTATAGTTACGTAGATAGCTAGATGGTTGCATAACATATTTCATAGCAATATGGAAACAGAATTGGACAGATTAGTACTACATATAAATGTCCTATTATAAGTGTGGTGCCCATATAGAACTTTAGTTAGTATAGTGCGTAATATAATATGCGTCTTCTTTTTGTAATCTGGATATGTAACAGTTCAAGAACCCAATGTATTATTTTAATATAGTTTAACATCGAAACTAAATAGCATTTAATTATTTCATTTTACACTAAATGGAAGTAATACATTTTAGGATTCGTGGAATTGGCGGTTGATCGTAACAATTAAAAAATGGTTTGTGGCTAGTGGTGTTTTTTCGAGACCTGGGACTAAAAAGTAAAAGAAGATCAAAATAAAAGATAGCGGAATTATAAATGTTTCGTTAGACAAATTAAAGAAATTCAACCTATCTAGTGGCGGCTCGCATGGACAGGCCAGTTTGCGTGGGCTAACCTACAATAATTGTTTGTCCTGATTTTTTTTAAATACATATTGTTTTATAATCTATTTATTTATGATTATACACAATTATTTATTTCATTATTTTTGAGTCTGTTTTCATTAAAATTGCATTACAGTAGCAAAACTTCACATTACATAGTCTGGATATTTTGCGGGTATTCATCCTCTTGAAGGAATCATTTAAAACACCGCCGTGGTAATTGTAAATTCTGTATTTATTAGATACACATAGCGTCACGCTGGACGCTGTTGTTGTGTTGAGAGCTAGAATGCTACTGATGCTATTAACAACACATTGTCAGTTCGACTGCGCTCAAAGAAAGCGCACGGCGCAGTTGCCATATCAACTTGATACTTAACATAGTCTATACCCAATAATTTACCCCACGAAGCGCCACTACCGTCTATGGAAATAACGTCTTACTTTTTAGATGCAAATTACAACGCGGTCTTCTGTTGTGAATAATAAAATTTTAAAATGATTATCATTAATTTTACAAATTTCAAGTTTCGGATTTGAAAAAAGAAAACTATTAATTTGCAGCACTGGGTTACCTAACAGGTAGTGGTCGGTTAAGTAGGCAGGAAGTTGTAATTTATTTTCATCTTGAGGACAGTCCGACAAAGGGATTATAATAAGTTTTTCTTGGATAGGATTATTTGTGCACTTATTTGGCGGTACTTCTTCCCCAAGCATATGATTTTTTATCTTAACTGAATCTATGCATAGAGAGGGAAAGTTTCTTAAAATTTTAATAATTGGTTGTAGGGGTGTAATGTATAAATAAGCTTGATTGCCCAGTATCCACAGTTTCAACAGAGATTTTGCGAGTAAGAATTTATTAACAATTTAAGTACATTTTATTGACTGACAACATAATAGATTTATTTGTGGTTACAATTAATTGAATAACCCAAAAGGGGTTTCTTGGTGAGTGTCGCAACCTTCATTTAACTTGCACAGCTCTAATATGACATTATTTGTGATCAAATCATTTTGATTATTTATTATTGAATTACCATACTGCAGATTGTTCAGTAGTTATTAGATAACCGCTAGTTATTTGTAGTTTATTTAAATTTATTCGAAATCATCTGATTTCTGGCGCCCATATCCATATTTTTTTAAAGACTTTGCAGGGTACACAGCTGGTGGTTTGAACCCACGACCATATCGTCGAATTTGAGTTAGCTCGGCCATCGCGGTAAGTGAAGATTTTTAGAACTTTCGTGTAGTACGAACTTTAAGGGGGTTAATCTGCGATTTTTTACTACCATTGATTATTTTAATTAATTAACCGCAGGTCAGCTTCTTTATCGTTTCAAACCAACCACCACCATTATAATGCCGTGTCGGCATTTCGGGATGTGCACTGAATGTGCTGAAACGATGCAAAACATGGATGCTACTCCACACGTTCCAGACGAGATTTGGGGTCACACTTATAACTACTCAATCTGTCCTCTCGATCGACAACCAATCGAACAGTATATTGTAACGCTAGCTCCCGTTTGAATCCGATTAATTCAATATTAAATAATATTTGCTGATTTAAACGTCGCCGACCTTTAGCGTTATCAAGAACCCGGCGTGTCCCAGCAAGATAAGATAGCGCCGACCGAAGTTCCGCCCGTGAAAACAGCGCAAACAAAGGTATGACGCCCGCCGTTTCTCCCCACCTAGCAGCATTTCAAGACCTATAAAACCAGTTGCAGAGTGTATTTCAAGAGAGATTCCCCAGAGATTTCCAAGAGATACCTGATACTCCTCCAGCAAACACCTAGTTCCCGATCCTTCACCCTGCCCTGTCCAGAGAGTCTCTCCGTTGACTCTACCAGTACCTGGGGAACCGTTCCGAGGCTGAGTTCAAGTTAGTGGTTTCGCGAGAAACGCCTGATACTCAGCAATATTTTCCCGAAACCTCCTAATAAGCTGAGTTCAAGTTAGTGGTTTCGCGAGGAACACCTGACACTCCAACAATATTTTCCTTGTAAAATATTCTACAACGAAAACCGCCTGTAGTCCAGTAATAACTAACGTAACATTGAAATCCCAGCTCCCTTGCATTTTAAATTCACCGCCTTGCTATTCAAGCAGAATTAAAAGCTTCAAGCTACCTAAGTAGAATTTACCTGAATTAATCCTTGAGAATTGTAGCGGCCGTCTTGCTTGGGAACTCTGCGGACCGCACTGATAGCTTCGCCAAAGAGTTCACCTGCAGGTGCCGAGGATTGTTAACCTCAAAAGTCACGCCGATTCGGAGTTTCGTTCTTCAAGCGAAGCCCCGTCGTGCGGCGAATTCATGTAATATCCGCCCCTGCTTATAGGGGTTGTAATATTTTATTTACCACGGGTTAGCTCATTAGATCGGAGATAGGTTCAAACGTTAGCTCAGATATACCATAAATAAGCAAAACACACTAACGGAGTATCCTGTATAACATTTATTCTATATATCTATCGTACATAAGTAAATATTCGTGTAATTCAAAATATTGCACAAGATTGACGATCGTATAAAAATGCGGCTTCCTGGTTCAAGCGGCTACGGATTCTACGAACGGTAGCGGCTTCCTGGTTCTGGCGGGCGTGACCTGGTGTGCGATACGTTCGTGGCCGTCGTGATCGGCCGGACCGCTATTTCGTTGCGCTTCGGGACAAGCGCAACGGCACAGCGCAGTCTGTCAAATTTCGCCGAGCTGCAGATTCTGGTTTCTGTAAACAAATAACAAATTAAAACTGCTAACGCGAGTTCTCACCCTATACGTGTAACTACAGTTCGGTGGTGAAATACTCCGAGGAATTCGCCGCACGACGGGGCTTCGCTTGAAGAACGAAACTCCGAATCGGCGTGACTTTTGAGGTTAACAATCCTCGGCACCTGCAGGTGAACTCTTTGGCGAAGCTATCAGTGCGGTCCGCAGAGTTCCCAAGCAAGACGGCCGCTACAATTCTCAAGGATTAATTCAGGTAAATTCTACTTAGGTAGCTTGAAGCTTTTAATTCTGCTTGAATAGCAAGGCGGTGAATTTAAAATGCCAGGGAGTTGGATTTCAATGTTACATTAGTTATTACTGGACTACAGGCGGTTTTCGTTGTAGAATATTTTACAAGGAAAATATTGCTGGAGTGTCAGGGGTTCCTCGCGAAACCACTAACTTGAACTCAGCTTATTAGGAGGTTTCGGGAAAATATTGCTGAGTGTCAGGCGTTTCTCGCGAAACCACTAACTTGAACTCAGCTTATGCGGAGGGTCAGAGGAAAGTATTGCTGAGTGTCAGGCGTTTCTCGCGAAACCACTAACTTGAACTCAGCCTCGGAACGGTTCCCCAGGTACTGGTAGAGTCAACGGAGAGACTCTCTGGACAGGGCAGGATGAAGGATCGGGGACTAGGTGTTTGCTGGAGGAGAATCAGGTATCTCTTGGAAATCTCTGGGGAATCTCTCTTGAAATGCGTTCTGCAAGCCCTTTTATATGCTTTGAAATGCTGTTAGGTGGGGAGAAACGGCGCGCGTCATACCTTTGTTTGCGCTGTTTTCACGGGCGGAACTTCGGTCTGCGCTATCTTATCTTGCTGGGACACGCCGGGTTCTTGATAACGCTAAAGGTCGGCGACGTTTAAATCAGCAAATATTATTTAATATTAAATTAATCGGATTCAAACGGGAGCTAGCGTTACAATATAACTGTCATAAGTTCATGATTTTATAAAATTTTGTTTTATGTAAATTGTATTGTCTGTTAAATAAATTTTATTTTGTACAGTTGGTTATAATATGTGTTAATGTGTGATGTGTTAATCAATTTTAATTAAACTATCTCATTAAATTCAATAAGGCAATTTGACATTAACAGGTAGTTTAGTTTTAATTTGTTTTAAAGATGCAGGACTGTTTTTAATTAAGGACTAGGTACCCTCTAAATGCGCACTGGTTTATACTAAGCATAACTTGGCTATTTTATAGAAGTCGACTTTCATTGGTATTTATTTAATGTTTCTGAAATAATAATAATTTCGTTTGGTTTTTGTTTACGAAAATAACTCTTTTGTACGTATCTGTGAATCCAAGTAACATGCCAATATCAAATTAGGCATACGTGTTCTCGAAACGTTGAACCAGGGTATGACAAAATTTCAGGGGTATCCAACGAATGGTCATTAAATTGCCAAGATTTACTCGCTTCAACACCAATCAAAACAATTTTATAGCGATATGGCCCGCCGCATCAGTATCTTCAATAATAAAATTTTCAGTGAGGGATTATATGCCTCTAATCTTCTTGAAAATGTAATTTCCTAGTAGGGAAAATTGTATCGACACCGACGTGAAGAAATATGCACACTCAGACCTATTACGAACGTTTATTCTAGGAGGATGAGTCGGCGGTGTGTCCACGATTGGCATATTTGAGTTCGCTCGATGCTACAGCGCAGTCCGTGAATGCCAGACTCTGATTGGTCCGTGGTGCGCTGCGCAATGCTTGGTCAATGCCTCGTTTTCCTTTATGTAGGTAATTCTGCAGGCAATAAGTAAACTGATTGTTCAATAGATCTAATAACTGCTTTTGTTTACACCCGGACTAGCTCTGATACGTATCTACTGTCAACACCTAATTGCAACTTAAAATTGAGTAACATTCCAAAAATAATCTATACATATATAAAAGAAAGTCATAACCCTGACTAATCAACGCAGAGCCGAAACCACTGGTAGTAGAAACTTGAAATTTGGGTGCAAGGATCAATTTGTTACGTAAGGTAGTGCTAAGAAGGGATTTTTTGAAATTCGACCCCTAAGGGGGTGAAAAGGGGTAAAACGTGTTTTCACGAATTCCTCAATATCTCTTACACCCGATAAGATATCAATTTGGTGTTTACTTGCAAAGATTACCAATACAAAAACCTAGAAAGGTATTTCAGGATTTTGCTTTAATCAACCCCTAAAGGTACAAATCTGGATTGGGGGTGAATTAAAGAACTCTTCGTATCTCCTATGTTTATGGAGTTAGAACATTCTTTTTTGGCATATAGATGTATTATTAAAATATTTAGAAAGGGCTATAAGGGAATTTGAAAAATGTAACTCTAAAGGGGTAAAAGGAGGAAAAACTGAAAAGGGGTGGGGGAGGGTTAATTTTTGTTGTTGTGAGTTTCATTTCACAATAAAATGGGTTAAATGCGATTTTTTTAATTCCGCCCCTACGGGGGCGAAAAGGGGTAAAATGTGTTTTCACGAGTTCTTCAATATCTTTTAGACCCGACGAGATAGCGACTTGGTTTTTACTTGAAAATATTATAAATGCAAATACCTAGAAACGTATTTTGGAATTTTGCCCTAATCAATCCCTAAAGGTGCAAATCTGGATTGGGGATAAATTAAAGAACTCTTCGTATCTCCTATGTTTATTGAGTTAGAACATTATTTTTTGGCATATAGCTGTATTTTTAAAATATTTAGAAAGCGGTTTAAAGGAATTTGAAAATTTTAACCCTAAAGGTGTAAAAGGAGGAAAAACTGAAAAGGGGTAAGAGGGTAAAATTATTATTTTTTTTCGCTTTAAGTTTCATTTTACAACTAAATGGGTTGAAAGGACTTTTTTAATACCACCCCTACGGGCGTGGAAAGAGGAAATGTGTTTTCACGAATTCCTCAATGTCTCTTACACCCGATAAGATATCAATTTGGTGTTTACTTACAAAGATTACCAATACAAATACCTAGAAACGTATTTCAGGATTTTGCCTTAATCAACCCCTAAAGGTACAAATCTGGATTGGGGATAAATTAAAAAACTATTCGTATCTCCTATGTTTATTGAGGTAGAACATTCTTTTTTGGCACATAGATGTATTTTTAAAATATTTAGCAAGGAGTTTAAGGGAATTTGAAAATTTTAACCCTAAAGGGGTAAAGGGAGGAAAAACTTAAAAGGGGTAAGAGGGTAAAATTATTAATTTTTTTCGCTGTAAGTTCCATTTCACAATTAAATGGGTTGAAAGGACTTTTTTTAATAACACCCCTACGGGGGTGGAAAGAGGAAATGTGTTTTCACGAATTCCTCAATATCTCTTACACCTGATAAGATATCAATTTAGTGTTTACTTGCAAAGATTACCAATACAAATACCTAGAAAAGTATTTCAGGATTTTGCCTTAATCAACCCCTGAAGATACAAATCTGGATTGGAGGTGAATTAAAAAACTCTTCGTATCTCCTATGTTTATTGAGTTAGAACATTCTTTTTTGGCACATAGATGTATTTTTAAAATATTTAGAAAGGAGTTTAAGGGAATTTGAAAAGTTTAACCCTAAAGGGGTAAAAGGAGGAAAAACTGAAAAGGGGTAAGAGGGTAAAATTATTAATTTTTTTCGCTGTAAGTTCCATTTCACAATTAAATGGGTTGAAAAGACTTTTTTTTAAATTCCACCCCTACGGAGGCGGAAAGAGGAAATGTGTTTTCACGAGTTTCTCAATATCTCTTAGACCCGATGAGATAGCAACTTGGTGTTTACTTGCAAAGATTATCAATTGAAATGCCTAGAAACGTATTTTAGAATTTTGCCCTAATCAACCCCTAAAGGTGCAAATCTGGATTGGCAGTGAATTAAAGAACTCTTCATATCTCCTATGTTTATTGAGTTAGGACATTCTTTTAGGCATATAAGAATTTCTCAAGGCCCTATAATGTAACAATTTGGTTTTACTTAGAAAGGTTACCTATACAAGTTCCTGAAAACGTAATTCAGGATTGTGCATAGATCAACTCCTAAAGGTGAGAATTTGGTTTCAAGGGTAAATTATAGAACCTTTCGTATTTCCTGTGGTTCCTGATGATCATGGTTTTTGGGCATATGTGTGTTTTTTAAATCTTTAAAAAGTGGTTTAAAGTTTTTATTCTAAATTTCATTGTGAAAGGAGTAAAAATGGGGTAAAAGTAAAAAACGTTAAAAAAAAAGGTTAAAGTTATTGATGTGTTTCCATGTGTCCAGTTTAGATAATAGAAGGATTTCTGAAATTCCATCTCTAAGTGGTGGAAACTGGTATGTTGCTACAATTTATGAATACAACATTTAATAAGTACATTTATTATTTTTATTCTCATTGTTATACTAAACCTATAGTTTTATCAATCTATATAAAAAGAACGACAATTACCTACACATTTCCAGGGGATACGTGAAGGATAAAAGGGTTATGGAGAACTTTCTTTGGAAGAATATTGTTTTCTTTTTACCTACAATATTGTTTTGCAGCGTTTGTTAGTTTAGCGTATTGAGTGAGAGAGGAGGGGAGCATTCTAGAATTCGTTTAAGATTTAGAAGAAAAAACATTTGTAGGCCGTACGAAGAACGAGTATCTTGCTAGTATGAACATAATACAATTGAAAACAAAATATAGGTTATAACAAAAATACATTTTCATAGATCTTTTGAAGTACGTCAACATAAACTGCAGCAGCTTTGCAAGAAAATAATATAAGCAGCGACTCCAACAAGTATTAAAAGACGACGAAATTCAAAATAACAAATAAGTATAACTACTTATTTATTGTTTCATACAATTCAGCTTAAGTAGTTTCTAAATAGGATGATTTCTTAACACCAAAACAGGGTAAATCTTGTCTGTTCATCTATAGATAGATATATATTTATTGGTGCTAATATGCAACAAGTGCACTTACGTAAGTCAAAAAAAAAGATTACAATAAAATTAAAACTAATAAGAATCATCGGTTCAAAAGGCGCTTTCCTTTCATCCATGGGAGCAGCTCGGAGCGGCTCCAAACTCTCGCGCACCTCGTTCCTTTCACAAGGGCGTTTAACCTCGGAGTCGCTCTGGGCTTATTTCCCCTTTCCTCTCAAGGACCAGCTCGTTGGTCGGGGCGCGAAGCCACACCCAACCAGCATGCCATACTTTTAATTTTTAAAAGGCGCGAAGGCGAAATCATTTGAGGTTAGGTGCAACTTCTCCCTGGTTTTAGGTGCTATGCTAAATTTTGTGAAGAAAAAATGTCATCATTGAAATAAAGCCTCATCTTTGCGCATGAACAGAACTTTTAGCTATAGGAATGTGAATTTTTTTGTAATTGTTAGGATTTTGAATTTGTTAAATTTTATATAACTAAGTTATTAATTAAACATTTTATTAAACGCTTACCATTCCTACATCTAAATTTGTTTCATTTTCTAAAGCAGTTGCTATTAGGAAAACAAAGACTGATAGAAGAAGACAATTCACTTGTGATATTGTAGTAAAATAGTGGGTGCATAGATTTAATTTTTCAGTATACTATAAGTTCTTAAAGTGTTGGAATATTTTTGGTTATAATAAAAAATGAAAATGAATTTCAGCCAGTTTTTGTTACTGTTCAGCACCAAACAAAAATTTCTCAAAATAACGTTTTAAGGTTATGTAACTGTTTAAAACTTTTGGCGCGCGCTAGATGTGTGCTATGCCGCTAAATCGCGTTCCATTCACGAGCAGCACCGAGCGACTCGGGCTTCTAGCCGTCGGGGTTTGATGCACGCGAAAGGAAAGCAGCTAAATTCAAACGTCATTCAAGAAGGACACGAAGTTGGAGACCAATCAGAGCCCGGCAATCCCGGTCCGCGCTGTGGCATCGAGCGAACTCAAATATGCCCACGGTTGGCGCAGGCAGTGGTAACTGAAATAGGCCGAGTGGGCCCCTGCTAGTAGTATATTTCAGTAAGTACAGGTGGCAGTAGGTATGCACGCCAAAAAAGGACAGCCTATTCTTTTGTTACGCACGTGATATTAATTGAACTATTGCGCATGTTGGTTTTACTGGGCTTGCTTACTATTTGAGTTGAATTCTGCGGAGTTCCCCGATTCTGCAAATTCAGCAGTTCGCACAAGTTCTCTTTGTTAGGCTCCATTTTAGAAGTGTTTATTGTTTGGACTAGTTCCTTATTTAATAAAATTAATAAGAATGAGTGGCGCAAAGAAGAAACCATGTTGTGTGCCGGGCTGCGGTAATATTGAAGCGCCGCGGCATTCTATTCCAGCCGAGCGAAATATTCGAAATATTCGAAATATATGGATACAACGGATCGGAAACGAAAAATTAAAACATGTCCAACAACGTTACTTAAATAGTTACGTTGTTTGTGAGACGCATTTTCCGGAGTTTTGCAAAGATACAACGGGCAAATTGTTGCGGTATTCCTTACCTACTATAAATTTACCAGGTATGTAATTAATTTTTAATATAATTTTTATAACTGGTGATCTAAAATAACTTAAATATTTGAATTTGCAATGGACGTTATCTGTACTGTAAATGAGATATTTTCATTCCAATAATTGAACACATTTCAGAATTTCACGAAGATGCAACTCCGGAAAATTGCTTTTGTTACCCCACGCATGAAAAGTTTGAGACTCCAGAAAAAGTGAGAGGTATGCTATTAAAAATATATGTCTTAACTGCTGCAATAATAAAGTATAATGGTATTTGCAGGAATAATAGCAAAGTTTGATGCTTCTTTGCCATCAACTTCCAGCGGCAACGGGGAAGAATTGCATGTATTGAGGCATGATTTACCAAAGAAATACGAGGCAGCAGCAAAACGGAAATTGTCATACGCTGACATACACTGTAAGAGAACATATCAGATAAACAAATATAATTTTTTGCATAATGATCGTGAAAGTCGTCTTTTTTTAATGAAAAATCGTATTGAAAGATCACTTTTTTTAACGCAAAAATCGTGAAAAAAGTACACTTAACTATTTTATAGAAATGTCAATTTGACACTTGTCAATTCCGAAGTGCTTTTCGACCAAATTTTGAGTTACAAGAGGTCACTATGCAAAAAAACTACATATACAATTAGTTTTGAAAGTCATACTTTTTTCATAATTTGCAGTTTGATAACGAGGGCGAAGCCCGAGTTAATCAAGCAAACTAGTTGTACAATTTTAGTACATTGTGTATCTTGGACGAAAAACGTAACATTCCCAGACGATCAATACGAGTAATTAAAAAAATTAGGAAGTAGTACGTACTCGAATATTCCTTGCCTAGGCCAGGAATATTATTCCTGTACAGTTTTATTGTAAATTACCTAACAACGGCTGATGTAATGGAATGTTTGACTATGCTCAACAAAATTTTGTCAATAATTTGTCAGTTGTAGTACAATTGGTGGAAATAGTAATTTACGTTACAAGTATAGAAAGTGGAGCTTTTCAGTACGAGTGAGATGTTTCCGGAAGAGGCCGTTAGGCCGAGTCCGTTATTTCGAGACGAGTATGGAAAAGCCACTTTCGTACAAGTTTCGTATAATAATTTTTCGTACACTAGCATACAAAACGGAATAATAAATTTATCCTCTCATTTGAATTTGCCGTAAAATTTATTAATTAGAAAGGTACACTTTGCGGTATTTGTACGGCAAAAAAGTGCTACTTCGCCATATGAATACCGCAAAGTGTAACTTTCTAATTAATAAATTGTACAGCAAAGCAGCTCTTCCAATGCTAGTGTACGAAAAATTACTATTACATTACTAATTTTTAAATTTAGCTGCAGGTGAGACCACATCGGTGGGACCAGCTGCAAAGTTGATACGAACAACGTCGACATTATCTGGTGCACCTTTGGAGATCGCTGAAGAACCAACAACATCAGGTATAATTTAACTTGGCTAAATTTTTAAATTTCAAACCTGAATTTGGCAAGAGGCAATAATTGGCATAGAATGTGAAGTCAGTAAAATGAAATACTTGTTACCAGTAGGTATTGAATTTGAGGTAAATTTATTTTGCTAGGGTCATCTTATGACCTATTTAAGCAGAGTTGCGGTTTCTGAAGAATTTTTTCGCCAGAAAGTAACCTTTTGCCGGTCAAGATCGGAAAACGGGCATCAGGAACCTGTAAAAGCTTTTGCCGGTCGCTGATGCGTTCGTTAGTGTGGAATCAAATGTGTGTTATTGTTTGGATAAGTCATAATTTTTTTGAAATTGTGAAAGTGAATGCGCAAGTTGAAAAGTATGGACTCGGATGTCGTAAAAAAAAAATTGTACGATACACGACTGGAAAGTGTTTTGCAGGTCTCCCCAAGTTTCCAAGCCTGTGGATCGCCCTGAAATCTACTTGGTTCGACCTGTAAAACACTACATTCTGGTCTTGTAACGTAAATTACTTTTGTTCAAATCCACTTAAAAAAGGGTAAATTTCAAAGTTTACTTTTTTGTGGTGTTTTCTTTTTCCCATTTTTACAAACTAGCTCTTAGTGTAACTGTATCTATCTCACTTTGAAGCATTATGGATTATCAGGAAAAACAAAACAGACATATCTGCCAGTAGTAAACAGGGAAAATGTTAACTGGAGCTGAGAGGGCGGTAATATGCCAATGGGGTCGAATTAAAGCCAAGTCTTTCAAATTTGTATTTTGTTTCATGAAGGAGCAGTTTTAATTTATAAAAATTATATTCTTTTAGCATTTTGTTGGCATAGCTATAGTTACAACAAAAATATAGGTTGTTTTTCGTTTTTAATGATTGTCAATATTGTTTTAGATTCACCAATAATCAAGAGACTACTTCCAGTAATTGTAAAAACACGACTAGCCCGCCGGACTTCATTAACCCCTAATGAGAGCATGCTGCGGAAACAGGTGCTGCAGCTGAAAAAGGCAGCTGCTAAAATGAAGTCCAGGAAATTATTAGTGAGGAAGCAAATGCAGTTACTTCGTAAGAGCAAAACTACCCTTACTTTGCTGAAAGATGTAAACGAAACAACACTAAATTTTTTCTTGTCGCAACAACGTACACAGAAGCATAAACCTAGAGGTAGAAGATTTACTTTAGATGACAAAATCTTTGCTTTATCTTTGTATAAACAAAGTGGTAAGGGGTATAGATATTTGTCAAAAGTTTTCAGTTTACCCTCTCGTAATACAATAACCAACATTTTAAACAAAATTCCCTTTGGATGTGGTATTAATAATTACATTTTTGAGCATTTGCAGCACGTGGTAGCTAGAATGAAAAATCTTGATAAATATTGTGTTCTCCTTTTCGATGAAGTTTCATTGCAAAGTGGATTACAATATAATCAAAAGTTAGATGTTATCGAAGGTTTTGTGGATCATGGTAGTTCCCATAGACGGGTTTTATTTGCAGATCATGCTTTGGTTTTTATGGCGAGAGGCATTTACAGGAAGTGGAAACAGCCAGTTTGTTTTACTTTCTGTGAAGGCACCACTTCGGCTAACGATTTAAAGCGAACATTAAAGGATGTCATTCTACAATTAAAACTTGCAGGTCTCAATGTAGTTGGCACTATAAGTGATCAAGGAGCAACTAATCAGTCTGCCATAAATTCTTTGTTACGAGATACAAATGAATATTGTTTAAAAGAAAAAATTGAAAATAGGTATTGCGGATATCTGGTAGGAACTTCTGAAATAGTCCATTTATACGATTTTCCTCATTTGATGAAAGGTATTCGTAATAACTTATTAAATAAGAATTTGCATTTCACCATTGATGGCATAGAAAAAATTGCTTCTTGGTCACATATAGTACAATTATATGAGATTCAAAGAGATAGGGGTCAATTTAACGCTTGTTACAAATTAACCGATGAACACATCTATCCAGAAAAAATTAAAAAAATGAAAGTAAAGAACTGCACTCAAGTGTTTAGTCAATCTGTTGCTATTTTATTGAATATTGTTGCCGATTATAGTTCTAAATTGCCTCCTAACTCTGAAGGTACCATAGATCCAAAAGCAGTTGATACATCAGAACTGCTTATGTTTTTTGATAAACTTTTTGATAGTGTTAATGGCACGTCAGTACAACCACCTCTCGGTAAAGAACTTAGAAGTGCAGTAACAGCTAAGTCAAAGCACGTTTCTTTTTGGTATTCTTGTATTCCTATTTTAACTTCTATGTATTTCAGCTCTCCTAACTCTCATAACAAAATTATTACACCATCTTTAAAAAATTGGGTTTTTTCACTGCGTGGTCTATCTTACTTGTGGAATAATCTCCAAGCAAAAGGATTTAAATTTCTTTCTACAAGGAGTTTAAATCAAGATCCTCTTGAGAACTATTTTTCATGTATTCGTAGCCACGGAGTGAGAAATACCAATCCAACTTGTTCTTCCTTTATTAGTTCAACCAAATCACTATTAGTTAACAATTTTATATCTTCTCATTCCACTGGTGCAAACTGTGAGGTGGATGATTCTGTCGGTGTTCTCGACACATTGGAAAGTTTTATTGAACAGGGTAAGCAGTTAGCATTCGAGCAACCACATGTTATCGAGCCTGTATATCATCCCTTACCTAGTAACGAAAGTATATCTTCTTTTTTTAGTGACATTAGCTGCTTTCGCATTACACATTAGAGTGCTCTGGAGTGCACCAGAGTAAGTTACCTCGCGTTCGAATTACAACATAATTTTTGGAGTAACTAACGCTAGTCTTCCTTCCCCTGCCCCCTTAAGCCCCATGAAAATTTTAGGTGCAACAAGCCCTGACATGCGCTGTTGTGTTATTTAGAATCAGCTGTGAAGCTGTCAGATTTAACCGCCTTTTTGACTAAAAGAATCGGTATTTGTACTGTGCTGTATACGAAATATTGACAATCTTTCTGCTTATTCTAAAATGTGGAATGTTTTATCATCATAATGGGGCACGATCTGTTCGACAAAATTCTCTATTTTCATCAGCTGACCTTCACTGAATGAATTCGAGTCTGAAGATTCAAAAATTCTCAAGCTATGCGCAGTATCAGCTAAATTTACTGTAATTAACAGATTTTTTAAAATGTAATTATTAATTATATTTCAATGAACTTTTTCCTACGAATTAAGTTCTTTGAATTTAAAAATGCACACACCTTCAGCGGCTCGGTGCGTCCGGCACCCCGACACTGTAACGGTATAAGGGGTTACAGATTATGTATGTATGTATGTAAATCCATTTTGAGCGTAGTCTGCATATACCGCCCGTATTTTAAACGTTCAATTCAAAAGCAAATTAGTTAGGTTATGTATTTTACCCGAGAGTAACGCAACGTCTGTTCGATTTACAAAGCAACTCACCCCAGAGTAATTCACCCCAGAGTCAATTGCACCAGTGTTAGTTGCACTCAATTCGAAAGCAGCTATTGCTTATGCGTATGTGGCCGGTTTTGTGGCACGAAAGATTTTTAGACTTGTTTCCATCTGTATGAATTGTAAGGATAGGGTAAGTGCAACTGAAAAGTTACCGGAAAATGTATTAATTCGAAAAAAACAGTATGTTGGTAAACAACTAATACATCCTTCAGTTAACTTTACAGCTGCATTTAAAAGCGCTTGTGAAATAATTGTTGATTGCTTGCCACGATTAATAATTTCCTATGGGGTAAAAAGACAATTACATATTATAGTCCTTGATAAATGTCGGGTACAAATATCAAGTTGCTTCTGTCCAGAACATCAAAGCAATGTAAATATGTTTATTAAATTTAGTATAGATATAGTTTTATTTAGATATATAAATAGGATTAATAGTATATTACACGGCAAAGATTTACAAGGAGCAAAGAAAAGCAATGATCCTCTTAAATCTTTAGCCCTTATTAAATATTTTAAACGGCATAAACGTAGAGAGCAGACTTTAGATTAATTTAGTATTTGTATAAATAATTTTAATTAGATTTAAGTAATATTTTTAAGCTAACTTTCAGATTTACGACACTTTCTTGTGGTAGAATATATAATTCCATGGCTTTCTTCTTCATGCTGATATAAAAAAATAAGAATACAATTTTATTGAACAACAATTATCTAAATATTTTCACTTATAATTATGTCGAATATTTTTGCTGTGGTATCTCAAATGTCCATTGCGCTTAGGTTTGATTAGAACGAGTGTGCTAGCACGAGTCCTAATCCTAAGTGCAATGGACATAAGTAGTGATACCACCGCAAAAATATTCGACAACTTTGACTAAGAATGGCATTTGAGAGACTATTCAATGAACCAAACTACTTTTTCAAATTAGTTTTCAGTAAATCTAGCAATAAACTACGCAATTTCTATAGTAACGGAACACTAATATTGACTTTTTCTAATAAAATATTTGCTTGAATACCTTCTAGGAAGATATATCCGCTGATATTGTTTTTATTGGCCAAGAAACGTCAAATTCTGGATTTTCATTGGTCTCTTTTTGATAGATGACAGGTGAATTGAATAGTCAAAGATAATTAATCGTATAATAGTAGACCAATCATATTTTAAGAATAGGGTCACATGCACCCATCACAAGTTACAACAGAATTCTTACCCTGAAAAGAAAAACACGATGCTTTTCTTGCTACTACGTCATTTTTTGGTAATTTGGCAAATCTAAAATTTGACGTAGTAACTTGACGTTTCTCTAGAATTTATTCGTTTTTAATTCTTCCATCACAGATCATTCGTGTAAAACTCTCGTCTAGCAAGATTTTTTTTTTTTTTTATTTGGTATGATTGCTAGAAAGCAATTAAACTGTTTAAACTCTTAGGAAAAAAACCCTCACGTTACGCGCTCATGTCTTCCTTAATTTCTTCTTGTGTAATTTAAGTAACCAATGTTTATCAAATTATAATCTTTCCAACAAGAGTTGAGCACTCGTGATTCTACTGTTGAAAAATTCATATTAATATTTTATATAACAGGGACGTATTTCTAAGTTTGATCATTGAAAAATCCTGAAACATTCGTATTATTGAGAAAAAGTAACTTACTGGAGTTTGTTCTAGTAGATATCAAATTGTCAATTTAAAAATTCAGTGGGTTACTACATTAAACTAAAATGCTATAACATTTACTATCTATCTTCAATAAAATGTTTATTGTGATTGTATCAAAAACGTTCGTATAAGATTTAAATGAATTACTTATAGTACTTGTATGTATGTATGTATTATCTGTAACCTCATTTACCTTGTGGTAGTTATAGTACTTACTTCATTGTATTTAAATGCAATTGAAATGTCTGGACATTAAGTGTTAAGTGTATGCCAATTGCAACTTTAAAATGTTTAAGTAGACTAGATATTAATAAAAGTACTAACCAGGGCCAGTTAATTTTATTTATTAAATAAGTAGCCACATTAGATCAACAAGGTGCCAAATCAGCGTAGTATACTTGCAGTTGCTTAATTTTGTCAATAAAAATGCAAATACAAAATTCAAATGAAGATATTCATATAAGCAGTTTCACTAGTATAAGGAAATACAGTTACGACCAAGAAAAACTGGAATTTTGTTTTGACCTAACTCAAAATGCGAAAACTGGCTGACGCAGACAATTCTAATTAATAAATGTCATCAAAAGTCATTATTCAGATCTAAACAATGACTTCTGATGATAATTATTATTTAGAATTGTCAGTGTTGCACCTGTTTTCGCATTTTGAAAATTAGGTCAAAAAAGGTGTTCCGGTTTTTTTGACCGCCACTGTATCACACAAATTTGAATTTAAATTGCCCGCCAATTTCCGCGTAGTGTAGCGAGAAAATTACAGTGATCTATAAAGTTTGGTATTTTGTTTTGTCCTAAGTCTTGTCAGTAACGCCAGGTGTCGCGCAAGTTTCTGCCCCTACTTCTGAGTAAGGGAGTGAGCTATCTATTTCCTTTCTTGTCTGTGGGTTGGCGTAGTGTCTAAAGGGAACGGTCGGCGTAGTGTCCACAGAGGACGGTCGGCGTAGTGTCCAGGGTCGGCGTCATATATATAATACACATATTTTGCTGGTAGGGCCTGGAAACGTCAGAAAACATTACGGCGCCGACATAGTCTCACTTAGAGTATAACGCGTCTCGTACGCATGCGTGAGAATTCGAACTCCGCCTTTAGAAGCGAATTTTAAACTTGACCACTTCCCCATTGGGTGGACGACGCCGCCGCGCTTGCGCACAGCTCACCGTATACATGAAGGAGTTGGTTGTGTGTCTCACTTCATTGGTGAGTTTCCCACTCATAGCCGCTAGCAATATAGTAAGTATTAGATATATGGTCGGCGTAGTGTCCACGGCCAACGGTCGGCGTAGTGTCCACGGTTGGCGTTGTGTCCAGTCGGCGTAGTGTCCTAGCTAGACTCTTAGCGTCTCGTCATCTACCTGCACCAGCACAGGGGTGAAACTGAGACCTAAGTATGCGCAACAAGAAAAGTTGTTGGGCACTGCATCGGGTCGGGGAGCCGGAAATTTAGAACCCGTAATACGCAGTCGCAGACAAGAATATCGATTTTGACGTCACATAACCTTGCGTTTCCCAACGTCATAATTGTTTGCTAGTTGAGGTTAAGTGCTTCGTTTTGCTAATAACAGTAAGTATTGCCTATATTTTGTTTAAATACTTGTTAATTTTAATGTATTCAGCTCCTGAATTCCTAGTTTGTTTACAGCGACAGCGAAATAAACATCCATATTTAATTTTGTAATACCTATTGCCTCATGTACCCATTAACTAAAATAGTTAATTTTTTTCAGTTATAAATGTCCTTTGCACGGTGCTAATGGTCAGCACGAAAAAGAAGTCGACCTGCTTTCCTGGCTGCAAGAAATTGGTACTACAGGTCAGTGTAAGCATTTTATAAATTTCTGTACCGCATTCTTTAACTTCCGAAGCATTAGAAGTAATCGTTAGGTATTCCTACAAATGTGGTAGAAGCTAATACAGTTTTATGTTCATGTTATGATCAGCCTCTGACATCTTCAAATGTATGTACATGTTTTGACGTATCAGCGTAATATAACAAGGGCGAGATACACTTACCGATAATTTTGCACATGCCAAGGGTTGAGTGCTGGTTGCAATGAAAACTGTTGCGAGGGCAGTTTTCTAAGGGCAATCAGCACGATGACTCTTGGTACGGGTAAAATTATATGTAAGTGTGTTGCCGGCGTTTATATTTTGAAGATAATATCAGTCATGTCACAATCGTGTGTAATAATCAACGTTAGATTATTTATCAAAATTATTCAGGATTATTTATATGCATTTCTTTCTGTTACCGATTTTGAACCTAGTTTGGAGAATAACTTCAAGCAGTTCTACAAATCATCAATAGGTTTTGGAGAAACTGCCCTGACGATGCCCACATCTTCAAATTTGTCAAGGAGAAGCATAAGCCAAATACCTCCATTACCCAAGAACATCGGAAGAAAATGGCTGCGAAGTATTGTTATTTATTCTTTATGTTTATAAATAATACGTATATTTTATTTAATTCGATGTTGTTTTATAAGCATTTATTTTTTGTTCTAGAATTTAATATTTATTGTATTGTATATTATTTCTGCTGAATGTATTTACTACATTAATAGAGTTTTTTTTACTAGTGCTGTCCTTATATAATTGTTTTATTTACATTAAAAGTTGTACTCTTGTAATTTGTATTTAAGAAATAATTTGTAAATTCTAATTGCTAATGCCTAATTCAGCATTAGCAATTAAAGTTTATGAATTATTTTTTTAAATCAAATTTTATTCACAAAATATTTTTTTAAATCAATGAGATTGGAGGGTTGCCTATACGCGCCATTCAAATTTCCCGCTAGCGCCGTTTAAATCTACCGCTCATTGTGTAATTTGCCACTTGGGCACCAGGGTGCAGCTTTGTGAAAAAATGGTGGCGTGTTGCCAACGTTTAGCATGGGGGATTCGCTTCTATTAGTTACTGTTTTGTGTGCACCAGCCATGTTGGAATTGCCGGATGCTTATTTTAATCTTATATGTTCGAAGAGCTTTCAACATTATTGGGCTAGGCTATTTTCTGTATAAGTTGCTTCTGTAAATTTCATGTTATTCTGTGTAAGTAAAAAGTTAGAAATCAATTATACGAAATTTCTTAATATTTTGTAAATAAACTTAACCAAAATTTCGTTTTGTACCAATTTTGTTTTTAGATATTTTCGTCATTTTTATTCCCACAATGGAGGTAGAAAATGAATTGGTCGATAATAATTTGTATAATGCAATGACGAGCATATTACATGAACCACTGGGGAAACTGGTTGAATACAAAGTAGTTGGAGACTCACATGTAAAACAAGAGAATGTAGAAGGCACTATTGACTACACGGCTTACCATGGATTAACTATTAAACAGGAGGAAGTTAATATAAAAGATGAATTACTTGTTTCGTTTGCAGCAGGTGGCAGCATCTTGGAAGAGCCATTTGATCCTACGGTTTGTGAATATGGAGCAGGAGGTGATAGTAAATTGCTGGAATATATGAAGACTGATAAGACGCAATTTCACTCATGTTCAATTTGCCGGTATAAAACAATAAGGAAACGTACTTTAGTTAAACATATGAGGACACACACAGGAGATAAACCCTATTCCTGTTCTATGTGCGAATATAAAACGGCAAAGAAACATAACTTAATTCAACATATGAACACCCATACAGGCGAAAAACCTTATTCATGTTCTATTTGTGAGTATAAGGCAACAAAGAAGGATCACTTGGTTATACATATGAGGAGACATACAGGAGAGAAACCTTACTCATGTTCTTCGTGTGAATATAAAGCAGCAGATAAGGGTAGTTTAGTTAAACATATTAGAACCCATACAGAAGAAAAACCTTACTCATGTTCTATTTGTGAGTATAGGGCAACAAAGAAGAATCACATAGTTAGACATATGAGGAGACACACTGGAGAAAAACCCTACCCATGTTCTTCGTGTGAATATAAAGCAGCAGATAAGGGTAGTTTAGTTAAACATCTGAAGATCCATACAGGAGAAAAATCTTATCCATGTCCTGATTGCCAGTATAAAGCAGTAGAGAAGCATATCTTAGTTATACATATGAGGAGGATGCATACAGGAGAAAAACCTTATACATATTCTATTTGTGAGTTTAAAGCAGTACAGAAGAGCAACTTAGTTCAGCATATGATGACACACACAGCAGAAAAGCCGTATTCATGTTCTATTTGTCAGTATAAGACGACAGACAAGGGTCACTTGGTTATACATATGAGGAGACATACAGGCGAAAAGCCTTATTCATGTCCTACTTGCCAGTATAAAGCAGCAGAGAAGGGTAGTTTAGTTCGCCATATGACGACCCATACGGAAAAAAAACCTTATGGATGTTCTATTTGTGAGTACAAAGCAGCCGAGAAATGGAATTTACTTAGACATATGAGGACCCATATAGGAGATAAACCATATTCATGTTCTATATGTACGTATAAATCAACAGAGAAGAGTCGCTTAGTAATACATATGAGGAGACATACAGGAGAAAAACCTTATTCCTGTTCCATGTGCAGATATAAAGCAGCAGATAAGAGTACTTTAGTTAAACATATTAAAAGCCATACTCATGTTTTAAGTGGGAATATAATGCAGCAGATAAGCATAGTTTAGTTAAACATCTGAAGACCCATACAGGGAAAAAATCGTTTCTAAAGTAGGGACACGAAATCAGACGACGTGCGCCACCAAGCAAATTTTAGTTTAGCTTAAATTGTTAATTTTCCATTGATAATTGATTAAGCTTAAACCAAACGCATGATTTCAAATGAGCTGTAAAGAAGAAAATAAATATCGGTTTTGTAAATTTAATGGTGGTATTTATGACTTTACTAAAATATTTTTGGTGGCGCACGTCGTCTGATTTCTTGTCCCTACTTTATGTACTGATTGCCAGTATAATAAAGCAGTAAAGAAGCATAACTTAGTTTTACATATAAAGAGGATGTATACAGGGGAAAAACCTTATACATGTTCTATTTGTTAGTTTAAAGCGGTACAGAGGAGTAACTTAGTTAAGCATATGATGACGCACACAGGAGAAAAACCATATTCATGTTCTATTTGTCAGTATAATGCTAAGGGCACACAGAGCGCTATGTCCGCTGTGTGCACAAAAAATAGTTTCCTTTATAGACAACGTAAGTGGCCACACAGAACTGCGTACGCTATGTTAGCTATTCAGCTACGTCGCTGAGGTGTATGTTTTGCGGCTATATTTTTGAGCGTCGCCAACGACGGGCATGCGCTTTAACCCGTTTTGGCCCTTTCCACGTGCAGGCGACAGCACGTTGTTCTTGTATTTTGCCAACAATATTCTTTTTTCAATTGATAGTGGTTTATGTGTAGAACATGACGTTTCTAGAGCACTTAATTGAAGAAGTAAGGAAGAACCCATGTCTGTGGAAGAAAATCCTTGACGAATATCGGAATCAGAACATATGAGATAATGCCTGGGAGAAGATTTCATCTTCACGTAACTGTAGTATCAGGTGATTAAATTCACCAAACTCCTTTCGTTCCATGTTCACTTCGTGTACCCACTTCCTCTTACGTTTATTATTATTGTGCAATGCAAGTAACAACAGAACATCATCGTCACTGTCATCACTTTCCGAAGGCAACCTACCAGTCAACATCGTCATAGGCAAGACTAAGACAAATTGAATTTTTTAGTGTGGTCACCTGGCGTAGCGAATATAGCGAACATAGCGCTCTGTGTGCTCTTAGCATAAGGCGAGAGACGAGGGTCGCTTGGTTAACCATATGAGGAGACATACAGGCGAAAAACTTTATTCTTGTTCTATTTGTCAGTATAAAGCAGTAGAGAAGGGTAGTTTAGTTCACTATATGACGACAAGAGAGAAGGGTCACTTCGTTATACATAATTATGAGAACACATACAAGAGAAAAACCTTAGTCATGTTCTATTTGCCAGTATAAAACAGCTGAGAAGGATAGTTTAATTCGACATATGAGCACCCACACAGGAGAAGAACCTTCGGTTTGCACATATAAACTAGCAGAAAAACATAAGTTAGTTAAACATATGAAGAAGACATTACAGAAAAACCTTAGGATTAGAAGCTCCTGGGTTATGTCGTTTGTTTAAGAATTGGTCTTGACTTTTGCTGTCATACCGTCGACTTCTTTAGAAATTACTTGAATACCTGCCATATCTGCTGCTTTAGTATTCGCAGTTTGAAAAATATAAGAAAATTGTTCTATTATTAGTCAACTAGGTGTGATCAAACAATAAAGAGAATAGGTGATTTAGTAAATGTTTATTAATTAAATTACAAATGTCACTTAATCCCTTTTAAAGTACTCTCCTTGGCTTACCACTCTTTTGTTCCAACGTTGATGCCAACTCTCAAAAAAGTTTGAAAATCATCATTTGTGAGTGCTTTCCATGATCATTTTGGTTTTTGGAAAGAGCCAGGAATCAAATGATGCCAAATTAGGTGAATATGGTAGTTGCAGGCTTTTATCTGACAAAAACTGTAGAATAAGAATCGGTATGGTCATTATCGTAGTGTAGGACATCATTTCACGTATGTTCTAGCAGTCGCTTACTGTATACAGAGCTCACAGTAGTACCTCCAGGCACCAACTATGCCCTTCAATTTCTTCAGAATCGAAGCAGTTATCAACTTCACCTTGATGCTGAAGTTCGATTGGCACTATTTTTCCTTGTTAACTCAAAAAATACTTCCCATGGTTTTTTCAGTGTCTTAAATGTTTTGTTTGATGTATTAAGTTTTTGTGGAAATGCTAATATTTATAAATGTTGCGTATTGTAACAATTAATGTAAAACTAAAACTGCTTTTGATTGTAAATAATTATGTAACATTCTACAGCGATAATAAAATGTCTTATTTACTTTGGCGTCAATATTTAATATGGTAATGGCAGTAGTTTGTTGTTGTTAAATGATTTTGAAAGCCCTTGCAGATTTTTCTTTGTTGAAGCAACTGGAAAATGTTGGGCGCAGGATTTTAAATTTTAATTTCAGAAAATTTAAAAACTAGTGTACCTACTGGGTACTAAAATGCACAATATAATGGAACCAAAATACTCACAGTCGCCAATTGTAGCGGAAATCATTTTGTCCAAAACTCTTGGCACAACAAAATTGCAATCTTTTATATTGTTTTTAGCCTAGTCCTTTTTAATTTCGACGTTAGAAGCATAATTTCTCACTGCGAGACAAATAAGCCACCCTTTCTTTGATTAATTTTATTAATCCTACGTAATTTTGTTGGGAGTAGAGCTAACTTCACGCCGAGTTTTAAGCGACGCAGAGTCGAATTCGAAATCACGGTCTTTCCCATCTTGTCTTCGGTGAACACGCAGTGAGTTCAATTGCTGGGCCTTTCTGGTGATTTGAAACCCATGTGCCAACTTCAAATTTTTACCAGGCGTGGAAGAGCATAGCGAATTTTGCTTCGCACCATTAATCGAGCGTGCTCGATTTAATCGCTCTTTTCGGCATGCTAACCCCGGGCCGCCCCCCAGCTTAGGTGAGCAAATTTTGTCTTCCTCCGAGTAATTGTGGTGCTAATTTATCTGGCATTAGGTCCGCGCACGCTTGGGGCGTACGCAAACACAAGAAAGCCCCGTATACCCGCTTTGTGGTACCCGACCATCTGGCCCTGCCCACCTCTGTGATGAGATCCTTTTCCGCTTGAATGCGGAAGACATTCTAGTTTTAGTCCAGTTACATTAGATGGAAAAACGCAGCATCCGCCGAAAAATCCAAGTGAGCTGAAATTTTGCATACACCTTTATTTTGACATTAAAAATAATATGTCAAAAGTCCCAATCGATATCTTCCATGCGTTATCAGTTATTCAAGGTCAATGGTCACAGAAATAAGTTTTTTGCAAATATCTCGCTTCCTATGGGTGGTCGTATGACTTTTGTAGTTATTACAAAAAATGAAGGTCAGGAAAATATCTACAAAACGGATTACATAGGTTTTTACGTATAACCAACCATTCAGTAAATAACACACTGCTAAGTTTTGCAGCAAGGGGCACAGCCCATTGTATATATGTATTCAGTACCTGAACATTACTTTTACAAGCATCAAACAGTCATGACTAATAAAAAAATTTAGTTATTAGAGGGGGTATGCATGTCTCCCCTGTAAAGCGGAGGTAATTGAGAAATTTGACCAGTTTTATTAGTGAAAGGCTTACCTATTTTAAAAAAATCAGCTACCCAAAAATATCATACCACACACCCGACAAAATATATCTGGCGCCGCTACTAACTCTAGACATACTAACAATTTATGGCTATATCAACGTCGCCACGTATTGCACAATGTACACCCGATGTAATATGGGTCTCCCATTCCCCTATTGTATTTTACGATAGTTATGGGGGCGTACGATAATTCGGATCTCAGTACGATGTACGATACCTCGTGTACTATACCCTTAAAATGTACGATAGTTTCGACACTCACTAAAAAGACGTTAGACGATCTTACAATTTGTATACCTATGAACCAAATTTATTGATAGGAACAATAGTTTAATATGGAAAACAGGCTCTTCTTACGCCCTGTGTAATCAAAAATGTCTTCAGACCCTACCCAGTTTATTTCGTGGTAGGGTATTTATACAAATTTCTCCGTAACATCACATAGCGCCGTTGACATTAGATGTTTTCCGTGATATGTAGCACTATGTCATGTGTTTCAATTCACGAAAATAGTCAAACATTATATTTGAATATATGATTCTAAAGCTAATAACTACTGCTGTAGTTTTACTGTTGTACGACAGTTTGGACAAGAATACGACAGTTTTGAGCGGTTGGTACTATAGTCATGTTCAATAGTTTGTGTTCATTGTCACGGTCAGTCATGTCTCAACGCAAATGTCGATAATGCTATTGGAGACTCAACAGAAGATATTCAAGATGAATGATATAATTAGATTAATCTTGTTGATCTCATCACACAAAATATTACGGAAGCAGAAGAAAATGATGAGGAAAAAGTTAACGAAGAGAGAAAAGAGGACAAAGAGAAACATGTGGAAGGGGAGGGAGAGGATGAACACGAAGACGAGCTGTAAAACGTACTCAAAATAAGGAAAAACATGGATTGGGCCAACTGGGGAAACTATCTAAAAAACGCGCCTTGCACCTTACCTCATTATTTCTCTGAAGTATAGCCCGAAAACGGGTGGTTGTGCGTAAAAAACCTAAAAAAACCTTTTTTGTAGATCATTTCCTATTCTTCATTTTTTGTAATAACTTTTGTAATAACCACCCATAGGAGGCGAGATATTTGTTAAAATCTTATTTCTGTGTCCTTTGACCTTGAATAACTAAAAACGCAAGCGCGATATCAATGGGGACTTTGACACATTATTTGTAATATTAAAACAAAGGTGTATGCAACATTTTTTCGGCAGGCGGATCCTAATGTAACTGGACTGTTTGGCCAGAAGCTTTTGTGTGCAGCGAGGGCTCCCTCAATTTAATGAAAGGGGCGCGAACGGCTCGATTTAGCTGACGCTGTGTTGGAGCTATAACCCCTTTCTTATGCCTTGTAATACTGTAAGTATTAGCACATGCTGGTTTTTTTTGCTCATATGTCAGCGGAATTTTTAATTTGTATAATTAGGCGTATTAGCCTGCAATTCGCGTAGCACGACACGGAAGGCTTTCGATACAAGCGCGCTGTCATCCTTTCATAAAAGTTTATCGCGGAGCTCATAGCTGAATGTCAAGTAATTTTTGCTGCAATATTGGCTATCGCGTGTGCCAAAACTTGTAACAATAATGGTTTCTTTCAGATAGTGCTGCAATGTTGTTTTCCAAATTTATCTTGCAAATTTTAACTTAGCACCCAACGTAGTTTTGGCTTATTTGAAATAAACCTCTGGGCATCATTACGTCCCAGCTTCAATTTATTTTCTTGGTTGAAACTGTAAGGTTTTGCCCCGATTTTACTAGGCGAATTAGTCATAATCTAATATTATGGCATTTAAAATTTCGTATTTTTCAACTTTATAAAAGTTCGAGTCCGCTCGAGACTACAAGTTCGCCACTATGCGCGAATGAAACGAGGAAACGTCCGCTTCGCATTTCCATTTCTGCTTTAATGCAAGAGAGGGAGATCAACTACGTATAAAACCAAAATTGTTCCGCGAACTCGAGGAGAATTAATCAGAAAAATTATCCCGATTCCCCGACCTGGCCCGCCGGCTCAGCTGGCGAGAGCTCCGCTCTCGACCCAGTTGGAGCACCAAAATTATATCAGATTTCTTCTAGAAAATTTAGATTTAGATTTTCGAAAGATATTTCCGACCCGCCTCATTAAGTTCATAATTTATTAATTTAAAACGGTGCATACCTGGGATTCAGGGCGCGTCAAGACTAGCTAGTTCATATTTACGTTATCAACCACAGATAGCCTTTCGTCACCCACTGTTATCACCAAGTCACATTCCGCGGTCGCGCACGTGGGAAATAAGAGAAAGACCATCAAGATGGTATTTGGAAATGTATTTGCTTATTTCATTAAATAAAGTAACTGATAACATCGTGCTTTAATTACACTTTTGCTAACATTTGTTTATATCCACAGTTCTGCCAGTGCCCGCCTCTCAAGTTTGAGCCAACCCCGCTCTTGCCAGTTGGGTGGTCTAACCTCAATGCGAAAATAATTAAACATTAATTTTGTACATATTATTCTAAATACTTTACATACTGTTTTATTTTTCCTTACTACTTGAATTGTAAATAGTGATGAATAGATGTTATTTCGTATTTTTTGAATCAGTTAAAGTGAATTTAAATCGAACCTGGATCCAATAAGAGTTGCCCACTTATTTGGGGCAAAATTAATTATTGCTATTAAATAAATATACCAGGAAGCATTACAAAACCAAGTTAACTGTATATTTACCGTGGCTTTTTTAATTTTAAGCCTAAAATATTTCCTGGATATTCAGAACACCAGGCCAAATTGTGTTATTGTTATTGATTGCAATAATGTTATATTTGACTATAATTAGCCCCATTACTGGTATATTATGCTTTATTCGCCCCCAAAGAACCTGCTCGTTTTTTTTGAGTTTATGATTATTAAGCGAGAAGCTACAAAAGGTAAGCGCGTTTTCTACTGCTAGTTAGATCTGTTTTTGTCGTGATAAGCGACAGGAACCTATTTGTGTTTCCAAATTATTATATGCATTTTTAACCCCAAACACCGCCGCCTAATCACTTCCGAGGGTTTGAACTAGCCAGGATGGTGGTAACCTTTCGTTTAAGGGTGTCACAATATACTCGAATTTTATAAAAATGTGTCACATAACGTGCAAAATAAGTTCGCTAGTTATTTATAAAGCCTACTGGACTATTAGACCCAAATTTAGATCTAAACTACCGGGTGTCTTAAAATGAATTACATCTAGTATGCTTTGAATTTCCCATAATGCAATCTAAAATGTTACTTAAAATTGGTAAGACTGTAAGTCCATGTCAAATTCGAGGTTAGCAGGTTAGGTTTTGCGTCAGTTTTGACACAAATTGACTTAAAACATAACCTGATAACCTCGAATTTGACATAGACTTACAGTCTTGCCAATTTTAAGTAACATTTTAGATTGCATTATGGGAAATTCAAAGCATACTAAATGTAATTCATTTTAAGACACCCGGTAGAATGTACAATAACGGCCAAAAAACAATGGGACAGTTCTGCATTAGCAGTTATTTCTGCTTTATCAACAATATTAACTTGTAGCATTTTTAAACAAAACTGTATTGTTGATAAATTGGTGACAATTCTAGTATTACGACTAGCATGTTTTTTCAGTAAATTTTTAAAAGCCAACCGTAACAACTAAATTAAAGAAAAAGTTGTAATATGAGTTGTCCTACCTTTTTTTGGCCGTAATTGTACATACATAAACTACTGAAAATAATTAAGGGGTCACTTTTTTAACAACTTATAACCTGCTTAGGAAAATAACTACAATGTATGTGTTAACATATTTTACCAATCAAATATGCAGCTGTCATGTTACTCTATTTTTGTTTACTTTGTTTGTGTTTTATAGAAACAACAGATAAACAACTGTATTTTGTATGAAAATAAAAATGTCGCTACAACATCGTGACCCCTTAATTTTTTGAGCAGTTTATTTCGTATGAACGCTTGACTACATAAAACGAAACACGGCAATGACAGAAATTAAAATATTACCAGTGTGCTTATTAGCCATGATTAGTTATGAAACTCTATTCCATATCATAATGATGACATTTCAGTTATTTTTTGAAATAGCAGTTATTTTAGCACCAGAGCGAAAATATGACATATTTTCGTATTAGTACCTATCAAAAATAATCGTGAACAAATTTTGCAGAAACTAAATATTTATTTTTATTACTTCTTTAGCAACCAGGTTACTGCACCACTAGATATTTTGATATTTTAAATGTTTGAGTACTGACAATAAAATTACATAAACTGACAATATTTAAATATTTTATTAAGATTTTTAAGGAACTTAAAAAAATCCTTGTACACAACATATTCTCCACCTCGACCTGGCATTCTCGGTGGACAATTTCACAGTTACTACGAAAACCATTATCATTTTTTAACTTACTATATAAATAAGTAGCTATTTCCAATATAATACGGTGTGTTTCACTTCTCATCTTCACACCCCTGTATTTTTCTAATTTACTTTCCGATCGATTTCAAAGATTGGTCAATTATACTAACCTTTAGAAGGGTTATTTTTAGAGAGCTAAAACAATTTTACTGATAACAGGTAGTTTACTGCCACAAAAAATGAGGTGTGGTCACCACACTACTTTCTTTTGTATTGTATTTGTATTATCGTTAACCTCGTTTTACCTTTCGGTGTAGATGCTGGTGCTTTACATGCTTGCTGCGGTACAATACTCAACTTGCCCCGGATTCGGGATACAAAGTTTTAGCTCCCCGTTTGTGCTTGCACAGCACCATTGTGTGAAGTGTGTGTCGTGTTGATGTGTTGACCTTGTTACTCTATCTCTTAGGTCTGTGGTTCTGAGTAAAGAACAGTTAATTTGGTGCCCAACTGTGAATGGTCTCACCGAGCCCGATTCCAATAGCCCAAGCTGCGGAAAAAGTTCCGCCCCTGCGAGATTCGAACCGAGAACTAGCTTACTGCAGGCCTAGCGATTTCCCAACTGCACTACAAGGCTTCTCTCGACGCCTACTAAAAGTAGATGTACAGTTGCGGCCAAAAAAATTTGGGACAGTTACGTCTATTTTCGCGATTATTCCACCTTTCGTCACTGCATTTTTATGCGGCTAAATTACTTCGTCGTATTATTTTTAATTTGAAATTATTTGGCAGATGTCAAATATTCAATGTTGCAATATGACATATTAATAAAACAAATTGAAACAGCTAAAATTAGACCAATCGCTTGTCGAACTAAGAATGACATATTATAAATCAGCGTGCTAAAAGTAGAATCACCTGTTTAACTTTAACTGATTTTGTTACGTATTTTAAACTGGGATAAGTAAAATTCGTTCCCCACATTTCGTTTCCCACATTTCGTACCCCACATTTTGTTCCCGGGATATTTCGTCTCCCCACATCTTGTACCCGGAAACTTCGTTCCTGAGCTAGCTCAATTTGTCTCCTAGATTACAGGGTGTTAAAAACGAGTGCAGCGATCGGAATACAGTTAGAAAATGAAAGATATTTTAATTAATTAATTTATTATAAAAACAAAATAAATTGTATTTATTAAAAATGACGGTTTAATCTAAGTACGTATCTTCCTGATATTTTTCATAGGGACATAATTTATCATTCTGAACAACCTTTCTTAGTAATATTTTGCCGTATCATGAACAAAAAGGGTAGTTTACCTGAAAAGAAAATAATTTTTGCTTAACTGTCAAGCCCGACTTGTTTTTGAAAAACTGAAAATTTTCTTAAAATTCTCTACAAACCAAGCAGGAATTATAATTCCTATAACATTTTTATGTAAAACTAAAGACCATATGCTCTTTGGTAAAACTAAAAATAAAATTTAATTCCCTCTTGTAAACTCAATCGGAGGACATACTGTATATAGTTCTTAATAAATAAATTAATTAAAATATTTTTCATTTTTCCAACTGCATTACGATCGCTGTACTCGTTTTTCAACACCCTGTAATCTAGGAGACAAATTGCGCTCGCTCGGGAACGAAGTTTCCGGGTACGAGATGTGGGGAGACGAAATATCCCCGGAACGAAATATGGGGTGCAATGTGGGGAACGAACTTTCCGCAAACCTTTTAAACTGGAAATGAGGTTATAACATTATTTTAGTTACTTCTTTCGCTAGAGGTGAAGTGTGTTTTAAATAATTAAAGCATTATGTAATGAAAAAAGTAAAATATGTAGTATTATAATTACCTTTGATAACTAACTCTGACAACTACCGGTTGCAAAAGTAGTAACATATGCCGGCTACTTATCCATGGCCATCTTTTTACTGTGACATACATTATAACTGTCAAGAATGTAAACCTTTGTTAAATCGATATTTATGGATTAATAACAGTAAATTTAAGGTCGTAGAAAAGATATTGTATCCAAACTCATGCTAAAAGTGTTATTGCACTCGACATGTTATAAAACGCAGTCTTAGGCTTCATTTAATAATTTTCATGGCTCGCGCACTAAACATTTATTTTTAGCACTTGTATCACAAATATCTATTTTTACAAAAGTAATACAAGTAGAATAGGGCTAGCCATCCCCCACCACTTTTTATTTGATTCGCGGATTCGCGGTTTAATTCGCGGATTTCGCTGTTTTAATTCGCGGATTAATCCAATTAATTCCGCGGTTTGATCTAATTAATTTCGCGGTTTGATCTATTTAATTTTCACATGTGCTACTGATTAAATTACGCATTAGCTTCAGATTAAATTACGCGCGGCCATTTTTAATTTGCTTCTGGAATTACGCGCGGCCATCTTGGTTTTCTGGCGCGAATATTTGAATTTTACATTTTTCAGATTTTTTTTCTAAGTTCCAATTTTTGAATTTAAACTTCCCGGGTGTCGGCCATCTTGGTTTTCTGCGCACGCAGTTCTTGCGGAAATATTTGAATTTCAAACTGCTAAATCTCCCTCTCTTGTGTTCCTTCTCTCTCATGCACGGCGGCCATTTTAATTTCGCGCGAATATTTGAATTTAAATTTTTTCAGATTTTTTTCTAAGTTCAATTTTTTGAATTTAAACTTCCCGGGTGTCGGCCATCTTGGTTTTCTCACATTTATTTTAATTTAAAAAAAGCTATTTGCGTCGGCCCCAAGTGGGGTTTGAACCCTAGTTTTCTGGCCATCAGCCTTAGGCTCCTTCCGCTGAGCTACCAAGGCGCTTTGGATTTAAAGGTTTGAACAGTGTATCACTTCGCTGTTCTGACATTACACTTCCGTATTCATATTATAATGAATTTTAAATGTTATATTCGACTGAGTTTTAGTCGCCAGATCGAATTATAAATTACAACAGCTAGTTTAAAAATTAAATGTGTTCATATTATAATAAATTTTAAATGTTATTTTTGACTGAATTTTAGTCGCTAGATCGAATTATAAATTACAACTAGTTTAAAAATTAAATGAGCGTAGTTTGATTCTCGTAGTTTCTCCCTTAGTTTCTAATAATTTCGTGTATAATATATTTTATAAATGCATTTTATACTCCAACGTACAATATTAGCAAACGATTTATTTTTAAAACGGACTTTATTTATATAAATATCGTGATGCAATTTCTGCAGTGTTCATATAGGTAAGAAAGGAGGGTTGCGTTGCTCTCAGCAACCGTGTTTCGGCTACTTTTCAAGATCGCCCATGTAGGCTTGCAGAGCTATATGAATAGAAATAATTACTTTATTTTTATAATTTGCCCCAACAGAACGTATGCTATCTAGTTTATGCGCAAATTTCATAATAATATAAATTTTTACTAGAGCAAATACATTTTGTTCCTCGATCAAATTTCAAAAAGAGGCCAATTTAAAACCGTTGGAGACGATTTTGCATTGTGCGTCACGGAATACGATAACACGAACAAGAAGATAATACATATTGCTTGAGTAAGAAAGAGATAAACATAGTAGCAAATATTCGAGAAGGCTTGACTCTTAATTTAATTATGCCATTTGTCAAGTATAAACATGCCTACTAATATAATTTTTGTATGGCTATCTTTTTCTTACTCAAGCAATACGTATTATCTTCTTGTTCATGTTATCTCATTGCTGTTATATAGATAATTATGGCCCAGCAATTTGTAACACCGAGATTGACATGTTTGGTTTTTATTTTATAAGTAAGCTTCTGAAATTGTGTCATTATATCGATCAAAACGCAATTGACCACAAATTAACATAATTTTGAATAAGAACGCTCAATTTAGTTGAAAAAATGTTCGGACACCGTCATTTCACTTACAATTTTACAAAAACTGACATCATGTCACCTGAAATTATACAAAAAAACGACATTTTTATCCAATAAGAGATAAAAAATACACCATCTCACATTATTTCACTTAAAAAATGATCACAATTCGTTTTATAAATCGTTTTGTAAAACGAAAATGATGTAAAAGCAGTTTTTAGAGTTATTTCTAAGCATAATTTTGCAAATGTTTTACACTTTTTTCTCTAACTTGTTGCAATTTTAGCAAGATTTGAATAAAAACACACAATTTCGCTGAAAAAGTTTTAACCAAAAACGACAAAAACAATATTTTTATTCCATTTTCATTGAAAAATCTTATATCACAAACATTTCTAGAACCAAAATTGCCGTAACGTAGACTCGCTGTGCATTTTATTACAGAAATTCTTATACTTTTGATGAAAATATATGCATGTTGACAACAAATTAACATAAATTTGCTCTAACTTGTTGCAGTTTTAGTAAGATTTGAACAAAAATCACGCATTACACATCATCTCACATACATTTTTACAAAACCGACATCATGTTACATAAACTATGCATAATTTTGCAAATGTTTTACACTTTTTTATAAAATGCATCGCCCAAAATTAAAAGAAATCGCAATTTCGTTGAAAAAATCTACTACCACAATCATTTCGGTAAAGAAAATTCAAAAAATCTTATACTTTTGATGGAAATATATGTATGTTGACCACAAATTAACATAATTTTTGAATAAAAACGCGCAATTCGTTGAAAAAAAATGTTCTGAAACCATCAAAACACGCAATTTCGTTGAAAAATCTTCTACCACAAGCATCTCGATAAGCAATTGATTTTTTTTTTAAATTTTACACTTTGTAACTGTAAAATAACTTCAAATACTAATATTTTTGCATTAGATTTTGTAATTATTGCAGATTCGTGAAAAACAAAAGCAGAGTAGAAATAGAAAAACACAAACACTTTGTAATAAACAAATATATTGTTCTTATTTCGTATAATACTTAATAATATAAAAATAAATGTACAGCTGAATGTCTTATTTTCTAAAAATTCGCTAGCAATTTACAAAACTGTAGTTTGAGGTGTACAACATTTCAAATTAAAAAGGCTGCAAGTAATAAAATCAGAATTTCATTGTGTCATTTTAAAGTTTAAGATGCTCCCAATCTAGAATTCCCTTCATTTTCGATGTTGATGACATCTGCCTTAGAGGCATTTTTCTAACGGCCCTTTTTTGGAGGCGTTTCCTTATCGGCGTTCTTCTGACTGAACCTTTTTGATGTGGACTTGGATGAGTAGCTCGTGTTTTTAATTTATATTCTAAATGGGGCTCGCAGTTATCAGTTTCCATTTCGGTTTTTCCTGTAGTATCAGTCAGGGTTGGCTTCTTTTGCTGTTTAGGTTTAGTTAGCAGCACATGAGCAACGTTAAGGTCTTTGATGTAATCAGCAAACTGTAGGCGTCCGGGTGGATTAATAGTTTTTCGAGGCCTCAGAGTGTCGTGAACTAAATCGACTATGTTAGACGTCGGTAAAATTTCACCCTTTATAGTAACGGTACCTTTTTGATCCCAGCTCACATCGTTTGAGGCACTCAAAATGCGTAGGAAAACTTCAGCTTTTTTCTTAAAAGTTTTGGGAAGTGTAGATAAAATAACGACATTTGATAGGCTGTTACTGGTTGATTCAATAGGTATTTTGATTGGCTGCCGTGCCTGGTTTGTGAAATGAAGGAATCTCTGTAAGACTTGGTTGTATTGCCCCCATTTATCGTGATCAGTTAATTTGGACTTTAAAACTTTTTGCATTTCGTCATCAAGCTGTGATAATATATTTTTCTCCGTATTCTCGCTAGACTTAAGACGTTGGACAAATTCCGGCGATACAATCAACATCTTCCGCTCTTGGTCCATTTTAGTCGAAAAGGAGCTCAGTCGTTTGTTCTGGTAGAGCCGTCGTGAATAAACTAACTTAAAATCAAGACTTTCATAATAAATATATAAAAAAAATATGGCAGGTACGGGAATCGAACCCGTATTCTCTCTCGAGATCAGAGCTTAAATCGGACGCCTTTACCATTCGGCCAACCTGCCTCCCCTGTATAAATGAGAACTCTCTGCATAATTAAGAAAACATCTAGTTTAAAACCCTTCTATTTGCAATTTCAAACAATATTTCATATAAATTAAGCCATGTACAAATTTCTAAATATGGTTTGATATATATTTTATCGAAAGACTTGATCCTAAGCTGCCGTTTTATTACTATTTCGTCGTGATTCGTCATCGCTGAATTTACAAGAGCCAGCCTGTCTGATGTGTGACACACTCAATGACTCCATCTCTTTTTATTTTAAAATTTGTAAAACCATAGGCCCAGGATGCTGCCGCACCAGGTAACAGAGTACAATGGTTTAAAACGAGTTAGTGCGGCATCAGTCGGGCCTCTGGTTTTATAAAATTTTAAAATAAAAAGGTATGGATACATTGCGTGCGTCACACAGCAGACAGGTTGGTTCTTGTAAAATCAGCGATGACGAATCACAACAAATAGTAATAAAACGGCAGCTTAGGATCAAGTCTTTCGATAAAATATATATCAAACCCTATTTAAAAATTTGTACGTGGCTTAATTTATATTAAATATTGTTTGAAATTGCAAATAGAAGGGCTTTAAACTAGATGTTTTCTTAATTATGCAGAGAGTGCTCGTTTATATAGGGAGGCAGGTTGGCCGAATGGTTAAGGCGTCAGATTTAAGCTCTGATCTCGCGAGAGAATACGGGTTCGATTCCCGTATCTGCCATATTTTTTTATATATTTATTATGAAAGTCTTGATTTTAAGTTAGTTTATTCACGACGGCTGTACCAGAACAAACGACTTTACACGTCGGCCATCTTGGTTTTCTGGCGCGAATATTTGAATTTAATTTTTTTCAGATTTTTTGAATTTAAATTTCCCGAGGTGTCGGCCATCTTTGTTTTCTGCGTGCGCACTTTTCACGGCTGTCGTTTTTAATTTTGAATTTTCCCGGAAATATTTGAATTTCAAACTGATAGATCTATCTCGCTCTTCTGCTCCTTGGTTGTCTCTCTCTCTCTTGCATTTACAGAAGGGCTATTTATATTTAAAAAAGCTATTTGCGTCGGGCCCCAAGTGGGATTTGAACCCTAGTTTTCTGGCCATCAGTCTTAGGCCCCTTCCGTAGAGCCACCGAAGCTTCTTGGGTTTGAACAACACGTCATTTCCCTGCTCTGACGTCACGCTGCCAAAATTTAAAACAAACTATTTTTTGAGAAATATAATTTATAAGAACGGGAATGTATAGCTTATTGTGTTTAAAGGTAGATACAATTTTTAAAAAATTAGCTTTGTAACAGCTTTTGCTAGAAATAATTATTTTTATAATTTGCAATATTCTCATTGTTCCACCCTGCTGGAAATTGCCGTTCGGCCGCAGAAAATTTGAAAAGCTATATGAATAGAAATAATTACTTTATTTTATATAGCGAAATCACTGCATTACCTTATTCAAAGCTGATTATAATATTACGCATTAGCTTCTGTTTAAATTACGCAGCGGGTCGACAATAAGAGGTAAAGGCAGATCGTAAATATAAAAACGAGTTACAAATTTGATTTTAATATATTCCTGAAATACTAAGTATGAAAAGGTCTCATATAATATTATTAAATTATTTATAAAACCGAGGCTATTACTCATTTTTCATATTTGATATGCTAGAATATGATTAATTTTATGCTGCTATGCGTAATTACAAAAGACATTATAGCCCCGAGCGGGCTTTCTATTTTGTCATCCTCAAATGGCCCAACAGGTCGTTGCCTGTCGGCCACAATTATATATATCGGCAATAAGATAACATGAACAAGAAGATACACGTATTGCTTGAGTAAGAAAGAGATAAACATAGTAGCAAATATTCGTTATTGATTGACATGTTTGGTTTTATTTTATAAGTAGGCGTCTGAAATTGTGTCATTATATCGATCAAAACTGCATTTTAGTTTAAAAAATTCCAGTATAAATGCAAACGGACGAAAATAAAAACGCAATTGACCACAAATTAACATAAATTTGAATAAAACAGAGAATTTCGTTGAAAAATGTTCTGTTTTAGTTTTAAAAATTCCAGTATAAATGCAAACGGACGAAAATAAAAACGCAATTGGCTACAAAGTAACATAATTTTGAATAAAAACACACAATTTTGTTGAAAAAATGTTCTGTTTCACTTAAAATTTTACAAAACTGACATCATGTCACTTGAAATTATACAAAAAACGACATTTTTATTCAATAAGCGATAAAAAATACACCATCTCACATTATTTCACTTAAAAAATGATCACAATTCGTTTAATAAATTGTTTTGTAAAACGAAAATTATGTAAAAGCAGTTTTTAGAGTTATTTCTACGCATAATTTTGCAGGGTCCCGGGTGGTGTAGCTTGAACAAGCGTCCACGTTCGATCAGCAGAGTTAAGCAACGCTGTCTCTGGTCAGAACTTGGATGGGAGTTCCACGGCTGCATCTCTCGGCGCCTCGTGATACGGCTGTTACGGAAATAGTTGGTCCCGGTGGTCATAACAACATCATGACAGTCGTTAGTGGGGTTGGAAGTCCCCATAAATGCACAGCGACGCCTATAATTGGCCTAACGGCTGTTGGCTGAGTGCGATATAAATAAAAAATATAAATAAAAAATAAAAATAAATGTTTTACACTTTTTTCTCTAACTTGTTGCAATTTTAGTAAGATTTGAATAAAAAACAGCAATTTAATTGAAAAATATTCTACTACAATCATTTCGCAAAGCAAAATTGCCGTAACGTAGACTCGCTGAGCATTTTATTACAGAAATTCTTATACTTTTGATGAAAATATATGCATGTTGACAACAAATTAACATAAATTTGCTCTAACTTGTTGCAGTTTTAGTAAGATTTGAACAAAAATCACACAATTACATAACATCTTACTTGAAATTATACAAAATATATGTATGTTGACCAGAAATTAACATAAATTTGAATAAAAACACGTAATTTCGTTGAAAAAATTTTCTGGCCTCGTCATTTCACTTAAAATTTTACAAAACTGACATCATATCACTTGAAATTATACAAAATATATGTATGTTGATCACAAATTAACATAAACCTGAATAAAACACACAGTTTCGTTGAAAAATTTGCAAATGTTTTACACGTTTTATAAAATGTATCGCACAAAATTAAAAGAAATCACAATTTTTAAATTATATCACGCCATTATGAAATCGTAGATTGATTTTTTTTTTAAATTTACACTTTGTAACTGTAAAATAACTTCACAGCGAGTCTACGTTACGGCAATTTTGCTTTTCGAAATGATTGTAGTAGAATATTTTTTAATGAAATTGCTGGTTTTTATTCAAATCTTACTAAAATTGCAACAAATTAGAGAAAAAAGTGTAAAACATTTGCAAAATTATGCGTAGAAATAACTCTAAAAACTGATTGTTGATCACAAATTAACATAAACCTGAATAAAACACACAATTTCGTTGAAAAATTTCAACACTTGAGCAACGTTAAGGCCTTTGATGTAATCAGCAAAAGAAGCCAACCCTGACTGATACTATAGGAAAAACCGAAATGGAAACTGATAACTGCGAGCCCCATTTAGAATATAAATTAAAAACACCAGCTACTCATCAAAGTCCACATCAAAAAGGTTCAGTCAGAAGAACGCCGAACAGGAAACGCCTCCAAAAAAGGGCCGTTAGAAAAATGCCTCTAAGGCAGATGTCATCAACATCGAAAACGAAGGGAATTCTAGATTGGGAGCATCTTAAACTTTAAAATGACACAATGAAATTCTGATTTTATTACTTGCAGCCTTTTTAATTTGAAATGTTGTACACCTCAAACTACAGTTTTGTAAATTGCTAGCGAATTTTTAGAAAATAAGACATTCAGCTGTACATTTATTTTTATATTATTAAGTATTATACGAAATAAGAACAATATATTTGTTTATTACAAAGTGTTTGTGTTTTTTTATTTCTACTCTGCTTTTGTTTTTCACGAATCTGGATTAATTACAAAATCTAATGCAAAAATATTAGTATTTGAAGTTATTTTACAGTTACAAAGTGTAAATTTCAAAAAAAAATCAATCTACGATTTTATAATGGCGTGATATAATTTAAAAGTTGTGATTTCTTTTAATTTTGTGCGATACATTTTATAAAAAGTGTAAAACATTTGCAAATTTTTCAACGAAATTGTGTGTTTTATTCAGGATTATGTTAATTAGTGAACAACATACATATATTTTCTATAATTTCAAGTGATATGATGTCAGTTTTGTAAAATTTTAAGTGAAATGACGAGGCAAGAACATTTTTTCAACGAAATTACGTGTTTTTATTCAAATTTATGTTAATTTCTGGTCAACATACATATATTTTGTATAATTTCAAGTGACATGATGTCAGTTTTTGTAAAAATTTATGTGAGATGATGTGTAATTGATTGATTTTTCTAAAATTTTCATCGTGTGTTGAATTAAAATGTCATTTTTTTGCATAATTTATGTGACATGATGTCGATTTTTGTAAAAATTTATGTGAGATGTTGTGTAATTGTGTGATTTTTGTTCAATTTTGAGTTAATTTTCGTAATACAAATGAACGATGAGCCTACGCAACTGAAATTTTGCTTGTCGAGGTGCTTGTGGTAAAAGATTTTTCAATGAAATTGCGTGTTTTGATGGTGTCAGAACATGTTTTCAACGAATTGCGTGATTTTATTCAAAACTTATGTTAATTTGTGGTCGACATACATATATTTCCATCAAAAGTATAAGAATTTTTGAGTTTTGTTTATCGAAATGATTGTGGTAGTAGATTTTTTCAACGAAATTGCGATTTCTTTTAATTTTGAGCGATGTATTTTATAAAAAAGTGTAAAACATTTGCAAAATTATGCATAGTTTATGTAACATGATGTCGATTTTGTAAAATTTATGTGAGATGATGTGTAATGCGTAATTTTTGTTCAATTTTCGTCGTATGTTGAGTAAAAATGTCATTTTTTGTATAATTTCAAGTGACATGATGTCAGTTTTTGTAAAAATTTATGTGAGATGATGTGAACTAGAACATTTTTCAGCGAAATTGTGTGTTTTTATTCAAATCTTACTAAAACTGCAACAAGTTAGAACAAATTTATGTTAATTTGTTGTCAACATGCATATATTTTCATCAAAAGTATAAGAATGTCTGTAATAAAATGCTCAGCGAGTCTACGTTACGGCAATTTTGCTTTTCGAAATGATTGTAGTAGAATATTTTTCAATTAAATTGCTGTTTTTTATTCAAATCTTACTAAAATTGCAACAAGTTAGAGAAAAAAGTGTAAAACATTTGCAAAATTATGCGTAGAAATAACTCTAAAAACTGCTTTTACATAATTTTCGTTTTACAAAACGATTTATTAAACGAATTGTGATCATTTTTTAAGTGAAATAATGTGAGATGGTGTATTTTTTATCGCTTATTGGATAATAATGTCGTTTTTTGTATAATTTCAAGTGACATGATGTCAGTTTTGTAAAATTTTAAGTGAAACAGAACATTTTTTCAACAAAATTGTGTGTTTTTATTCAAAATTATGTTACTTTGTGGCCAATTGCGTTTTCATTTTCGTCCGTTTGCATTTATACTGGAATTTTTAAAACTAAAACAGAACATTTTTCGACGAAATTCTCTGTTTTATTCAAATTTATGTTAATTTGTGGTCAATTGCGTTTTTATTTTCGTCCGTTTGCATTTATACTGGAATTTTTTAAACTAAAATGCAGTTTTGATCGATATAATGACACAATTTCAGACGTCTACTTATAAAATAAAACCAAACATGTCAATCAATAACGAATATTTGCTACTATGTTTATCTCTTTCTTACTCAAGCAATACGTGTATCTTCTTGTTCATGTTATCTTATTGCCGATATATATAATTGTGGCCGACAGGCAACGACCTGTTAGGTTATTTGAGGATGACAAAATAGAAAGCCTCCTCGGGGCTATAATGTCTTTTGTAATTACGCATAGCAGCATAAAATTAATCATATTCTAGCATTTCAAATATGAAAAATGGATAATAGCCTCGGTTTTATAAATAATTTAATAATATTATGAGACCTTTTCATACTTAGTATTTCAGGAATATATTAAAATCAAATTTGTAACTCGTTTTTATATTTACGATCTGCCTTTACCTCTTATTGCCGACCCGCTGCGTAATTTAAACAGAAGCTAATGCGTAATATTATAATGAGCTTTGAATAAAGTAATGCAGTGATTTCGCTATATAAAATAAAGTAATTATTTCTATTCATATAGCTTTTCAAATTTTCTGCGGCCGAACGGCAATTTCCAGCAGGGTGGAACAATGAGAATATTGCAAATTATAAAATTAATTATTTCTAGCAAAAGCTGTTACAAATCTAATTTTTAAAAAATTGTATCTACCTTTAAACACAATAAGCTATACATTCCCGTTCTTATAAATCATATTTCTCAAAAAATAGTTTGTTTTAAATTCTGGCAGCGTGACGTCAGAGCAGGGAAATGACGTTTTGTTCAAACTCTTTATATCCAAGAAGCTTCGGTGGCTCTGCGGAAGGGGCCTAAGACTGATGGCCAGGAAACTAGGGTTCAAATCCCACTTGGGGCCCGACGCAAATAGCTTTTTTAAATATAAATAGCCCTTCTGTGAATGCAAGAGAGAGAGAGAGAGACAACCAAGGAGCAGAAGAGCGAGATAGATCTATCAGTTTGAAATTCAAATATTTCCGGGAAAATTCAAAATTAAAAACGACAGCCGTGAAAAGTGCGCACGCAGAAAACAAAGATGGCCGACACCCCGGGAAGTTTAAATTCAAAAAATTGAACTTAGCAAAAAATCTGAAAAAATTTAAATTTAAATATTCGCGCCAGAAAACCAAGATGGCCGACGTGTAATTCCAGAAGCAAATTAAAAATGGCCGCGCGTAATTTAATCGAAAGCTAATGCGTAATTTAATCAGTAGCACATGTGAAAATTAATTAGATCAAACCGCGAAATTAATTAGATCAAACCACGAAATTAATTGGATCAATCCGCGAATTAAAACCGCGAAATCCGCGAATAAATCTGCGAATTTAACCGCGAATCCGTGAATCAATTAAAAGTGGTGGGGGCAAGGTAGCCCCATTCTACTAATACACAATTACGTAACAGTTTTTGAAATAATTATTTTCATCATTCAATTTAATTTCGAGGTTTTTCAAAACCTATACCTAAATAAACTTTTTAAACAAAGTCCATAGATAATCGCATAATATATAATCTTGCTCTGGAAAATATTATTTTTATCAAACAATAATAAAAAATTTCAGGAAAACGGGAAAATATAAGAGTAAAGTACTACTTCCGGTTGGCCGGTTTTAGCGAAAAATCACTGGAATCTCCGAATTTATATTGAAAACGTATATATAATTTTTCAGGTCGATCAATTAAACCGTTTGGCTCTAAAGAGTACACAGGCAGACATCGCTTCCAAAACAACTTTTTCTGAATCAGAAGACACGAAAACCGATAAATCAGGACTGTTTCGTAAAATAAAGTAATAAATATGAAAAATTATAGCAGGCCTAGCTTTATTGAAAACAGTTATTAAAAAAGTTGCTTAGAATCAAGAAAATTAATCAAACCCAAATTTTATACAAATATTATCATGTTTCCCGGACTAAACGCATTATGTCTACTTTTTCAGCAGCGGTCGGGTGTATTCCAGATATTACTTAATTTCTAATTAAAATTTACAGGACACTTAATTGACAGGTCATAAATTTTATTGACAATTTTTGTTTTCCATTGCACTCTTTATTAAGACAACATTGGAGTTCCAATCATTTACATTACATCATAACTTATTAATAATAACAAATTCTTCGAATAAAATATTAGATTTGGACTATTTTTGTGATTCAGCGCAAATTCTTTTAATAACTTTTTTGTTCGAGCTAGACCTGTGATTTTTAAATTTTTCGCATTTATTTTTCATCGTAGTTAGCTACCTGTTTACAAGAAAATTATTTTAACACTGTAAAAATAATCTCTGTAATATAATTGGAAGGAATTTGAAATCGATCAGAAAATAAATAAGAAAAATAACGAGGTGTGGAAGTGAGAAGTGAAACACACTGTAGGCATTTATTGAATAAACCACCCACGTATTTCCTCAGCACCGAGATCCGTTTTTCAGTAACTACAGATGCTGTAGATACTGGACATCTCGCTGAAAGTCTACAGTGGCGCCCACCCAATTATTACATACTACCGATGTGTTTACACCGGCTTCAATGTAGCCGAATTATGGAAATTTAGTGAACCCTACCCGAACTCTGAGTTAGTAGCGGGTCGACCGAAGGCTATTCGTATCGTTGGCCTCCCAACGCCCATTGTTTGTTCTAACGCCGTTTTAGATCGTAACAAGAAAACAACATATTAAACCGAACTAATTGCTAATTGGAGAATCATCACTGCAAAGATGCAAGTGGAAGATACTGTTAGAATACAATACGTCGTAACAGAATATGCAGATGTAAAAGATAAATATAAATTCTACAAGGTTCCACGAGAAACTACAAACAAGTCTGTTCAGGATGGAGCTTGTAGTGGACTGTATGAATTTATTTTGGACAAATTACAGGATATGTCTTAGGGGTGCAGGAATTAAAAAGGGTGCAACCCAACGGTCTCGTGCGGTCTCACACGAGATGATGTAACAAAAGATCTGGGGTCCGTTGGGCAGCGTGAACACAGTGAAACAAGATTTCAAACTGTATTAATTTAATGACTAGTTCTTTTCTATTTATACATATAAAAATACTGACTTAGCTTACAAAGTTTAATATTTGCCCTAGTTCAAGCTGCTATTTCTACGTGCGTGTCTAATTTCATAATAAACAAATTTGCAGAGTGCAGAATTGCAGGCTGTTCACCGGGTCATTCGAGCACTGATTACATTACTGCTGACGCTTTGTTAAGCATTTTCCGTATGCAATATGTGTTTGTGAAATATACGCCTAATTAAATTAAAAAGATTAAAATTTATGTTTGGTTCCTAAACATTCTGCCGAGCGACGATGGGCCGGGAAGGTGTGGCTGATTCTGTTTCTCCATCTTCCTCGTCTGGTGGCAGTGGTTGTAACCTGAAGCCTTTCGACGGGTCTGATTTTGGCCGTGGCTGCGGTCTCCTGTTCTTTCTCCAGTATTTCCATAATGTCCAGATGATACAACCTGATACCAAAATACAGATTGTAGTACCGGTGTTCACCATGATGGTATGTCGATGGTGCCAAAATCGATAGTCCTGATGTAACTGCAACTCATCATCTTCTTCTTGTAGGCGTTGAAAATGATCGGACGGTAGCAACACAGGTTCCTCCATTTGCAATTGAGGGTGGCTGCTTGACTTCTGCAAAGTAGTGTTAATAATTACTTGCATTGGTTTGTTGAACCCAGCTACGAAAGGAACAGTAGTGAATAGCTGTGTATGCAAAATAGTCCGTTTTGTGTATATAGTAGAATCTGGGGATATTTGGATTATGTCAACATCTTGAATCTTCACATCTTCTCGATTCCCGCTGCATTGTACTGCTGCTGTTGTGGGTTGATTGGGAATAAATAACCATGTATTGGCGGCGTATAGTTTCTTCCATACCAGTGTCTTAACTGTAAATTGATGGACCAAACATTTGATCTTGTTCAATCGCTGATAGATCTCGTCGATGATGCAATTAGGATTGTCTTCAATACTTCGAACTGCGGATGGCCTGCATAGGTAAAGATGTTTTCCTATTGGCTCGATCTTCTTTAACTTGTCCTCTTGGATTTCAAAATAGGTTTGTTCGTTGTAGTTGATAGCTAAGAACTCCATTGGCAAGTTCAGCGATGCGTAGGTTCCATTTTCCTTCCTTACTGGAATTGGAGTTGGTTTTATTAAGTTGTATTCCCGCTTCTCAGTTATGTGAAAATAACTGAAGATCTCGATTGATTCATTGTTGATGCTAACTTCCATCTTTTGCGTTGGTGTAGTAAGAATCTCTAGGTTTGCTGGAAGATTGACCATTGCATTAGTCATTATTCTGTCAAATTGTGACGATGGAATAAATTGCATGATATCTGCCCTTTTAAATTTTACATTTAGAAGTTGTTTGTACTTCTCACCCATCTCTTGTAAGTAGTTGGTAGCCATCTGATATGATGTCAACATATGTATGTTTAGCTTGTTGTCGTCCGTCTTCTTGTACCAAGGTTCCATCTCATTGATTGCTAGCAACCCTTCATTGAGTTTTCTTCGAAAATTATCCAACTTCTGGGATATTCTGGCTTCAGTCTCATTTAGAGTTGCTGCAGTTGACAACATTATGCTTTTCTGATGATTAGATGTATGCATCAATTCTAGTTGATTTTTCTCCAATGATTCGATGTCATGGTAAACTTCATCGTTAACTCCAAACACTGAGGTGAGTAGCTGCCCTAGTACTCCTCGCTTGGTCCTGACATCTTGAGTATACATGCTTTTGATATTCCAGATGATCTGCCGTTGCTGCTCTCTCAGGTGATGATTTAATTCCTTGCAATGGAATTCCGCAGATAATACCAGTGCCTTGTCGCATAAGGTATCCATTTGTTGGATTGTCTTGTTTATATCTTCTTCATCTACTTGGATGCTGGAGATGTTCACTGCTACTTCGATCCTGAAGTTTCCCCTCGAGAGTTTTGCGTGGCCAAGTTCTTCAATGAATAGGCCAGGTGACGGATACTTTACTGTATACGACCCCTTGGTTGCCGAAATTATGGTGCATAACGTAAGGAAGAGTGTTATAGTTTTTGTTACTGTTGACACTCCACTACCCCTGCTTTGCTTTATTCTTCCTTCCTCTGCCTCCTGTCTTGGTAACGGAACGAGCTTGGTAATAGGACGCTTGAGAATTGTGTCTCTCTTTGTCTTAACGGTTGCAACTCTGACAATGCCATCTGTACCTGGATGCACTTCTGTCACTCTTGTTAAAGGCCATCGATTGGGAGGACTGTTTTCATCCTTTTGTAACACTATATCCCCTACTTGCAAATTCTCTTCCTTCGAAGTCCATTTCGTTCTGCGTTGTAACCCAGATAGGTATTCTTTAGACCATATTTTCCAAAAGTCGTTTTTCAACTTTTGAAGTAGTTTCCATCTTGTCAGTGTTTCTGAATGTACTTCTAATGGTGGTTCATTTGGTGTTATAAGTTCCCTTCCAATTAGAAAATGACCAGGGGTCAACGCTACCAAATCGTTAGGATCTGTGGTTAATGGAGAAAGTGGTCTCGAATTGAGACATGCCTCTATTTGGTACAGGAGGGTCGATAGTTCTTCAAACGTGAGGGTACTGTTCCCTACAATCCTTTTCATGTGATACTTTGTTGACTTCACCGCTGCTTCCCAGATTCCTCCAAAGTGGGGAGCTGCCGGTGGAATAAAGTGCCACTGGATTCCTTCTTGAGTAAGTTTTTCTTGAACGCTAGAGTCTCCTAGAGTTTTCTTGAAGTCCTTCTGCAGAACTCTATTTGCTCCTACAAATGTGGTTCCGTTATCGCTATAGATATGAAGGCATGTTCCTCTTCTGGATGTAAATCTTCTGAAGGCTGCCAAAAAGGCGTTTGTTGTTAGATCACTGACAGCCTCCAAATGAACTGCTTTGGTAGCCAAACATACAAAGATGACAATATATCCTTTGTATGACTTATTCCCTCTTCCTTTGGCGGTTCTGATCTGTATCGGCCCTGCATAATCCAGTCCAGTGTGAGAAAATGGCAGGGATGGCGTTACTCTAGGCTCAGGTAAATTGCCCATGAGTTGCTGCAACGGTTGTCTCCTGAATGCAAAACATTTCATACAGGTGTGAATTTCTTTGCGTATTATTTTCTTCACATTGATGATCCAGAATTTTCTACGTATGTATGCTGCTATAGCTTGACTTCCGCCATGTAGCAGTTTCTGATGGACGTCTCTCACTATTAGGTGGGCTAGATGACTATTATGGGGAATGAGAATAGGATGTTTCTCATTATATAGCAACATTGGATTTTGAAGTCGTCCTCCCACTCTAAGAGTTCCTTCATCATCGATGAATGGTCGTAATGGTGCCAAGGAACTTTTTGTGTGAACCGAGATGTTTTTCTTCAAGGTTTGAATCTCTGTTGCCCAGCTGCGTGCTTGCACTATACGGATGATTTGAATGAGGCAATTGTTGAGTTCTGCTGCCATAGGGTATTCGGTCGGAAACGGTTGTCTTCTGCATTTTTGAACAAACCTGTTACAGTATGCAGTGACCCGCAGTAACTTCTGCAGTGACGAATATTTGGATAAGATGTCCAATTCTTCTTTTGATGCGATAAACGCTTGGACTTGGTGAATTTTTGCCTCTTCTGTAGCTGTTATGGGAATAGTTGTTTCCGTAAGTGGCAAAGGATTAGTTCGTAACCATTGCGGGCCGTTCCACCACAATAGATGATGCTGTAGTTTGACAGGAGTGAGCCCTCGGGATACAGCGTCTGCTGGATTGTCCTCTGAGCGCACATGATGCCAATTTCCGCTGGGGGTTACTTCCAATATTTCTGTTACCTTGTTTGCAACAAAAGTTTTCCATTTCTCCGGACCTGCTCTTATCCAGGATAAGGTTATCATGGAATCTGACCACGCGAATATGGAGATGCTGGGGATGTCCAGTGCACTAATAGCTTCCTTCAACATTTTTGCTGCTAACGATGCTGCGCATAACTCCAGCCTTGGCAACGTTTTCTTCATCTTTATAGGTGCAACCTTTGACTTGGCTGTCAATAGACTTACTTGAATGCGTCTGTCTTGAGACATTACCCTGCTGTAAATTACAGCACCGTAAGCTTTTTCCGACGCATCACAGAATGCATGCAGCTCCATTTCCCGGAAGCTGCTGTGGTACCCTAACCATCTTGGAATGGATATGCCTTCAACCAATGGTAACTCTTCTTGAAACTGCTTCCACTCGTTCATTATTTTTGTGGCCATTGGTTGATCCCATGATTGCTGTTGTAACCAAAGTTGTTAAATTATTAATTTGGCTTTTATTACAATTGGCGCTGACCATACTAATGGGTCAAACAAGCGGGATATTTCTAACAAGATTACCTTCTTTGTAGGATTTGCATCAGCTCGAAGACTGACTCGAAACTTAAATTCGTCTGCCTTTGGACTCCAGTGTACTCCCAAGGTTTTCCTTGTTTCTCCTTCGTCGATCTCGAGTAAGTTCTTGTCCTGTAAGTTATCTGGCAATTCTTCAACAAGAGCTGCGCTGTTGCTTGCCCATTTTCTGAGGGTAAACTCTCCATTTTTTAACATATTGATTAGACTTACTTGGAGATGCCTTGCTTCTTCTATGGAGTCAGTTCCCGACATTAACTTATCCACGTAAAAGTCCTTGGCTGCTACTGCTGCAGCTAGCTGCAACAAAGTACGGATTGCCAGGTATGGTGCTGCTGTTGTTCCATAAGTTACAGGGGTAAGTTTAAACTCTTGAATAGGCTCGTCTGGAGAAAACCGCCATACTATCCTTTGGAGGTCCTGATCTCCTTCGGCTATCTTGATCTGACCATACATCTTTTCAACATCTGCTAAAAATACAAACTTGTGTTTCCTCCACCTTAGGAGAATTTGCTTCAAGTCTTGTTGCAATCTTGGTCCAGCAGTAATTAGCTGGTTTAAGCTGAGTCCAGTAGTGGTCTTCGCACTAGCATCAAAGACTACCCTGAACTTGGTGGTTGTGCTGTCTTTCTTCACTACCGCTTGATGAGGGATGAAGTAGGATTGTCGTATATTGGCTCCTGGTTGAACTCGTTTCATATGTCCCAGTTCTAAGTATTCCTTCATAAATGTTTTCTATTCTTTACCTAGAACTTTATTTTCTTCTAATCGCTTCTCTAGATGAAGGAACCGTGCGATTGCCTTTTTTCTCGAATCCCCAAGCTTTTCTATTGGTTCCTTAAACGGAATTTTCACTGTATATGTACCATCAGCATTTCTCTGGTGGTTGCAGTTGTAGAATTCTTCGCATTCCTTGTCTTCGTTGGACATCATCTTTTCTGGTAAAACTTCTTCAATTTCCCAAAATTTTGTGAGTTGTTCATCTTCTGCAGCACATGCAACAATGCTAAGAATTTTCCTTTCTTCTGATGGTGCTGTTGCATTCCCCGTGATGATCCATCCAAGTTCCGTGTTTTGCGCTAACAGGCCTCCGTTGAATTTTCGTACTCCATCCACAATGATTTCCTTGTAGATGTCTGCTCGTAGGATAACGTCTATTGGTCCAGGTTTCTGAAATAGTGGATCAGCCAACACCATTTTCTTACAGTCCTGAAGTTGATAGTTTTCGACTGGTTTTACTGGAAGTGACTTGGTTAACTGTGGCAGTATCAACATCTCACATGTGGTTGTGTAGTTGCTTGGAAATCGTGGACGTAGGTTTACAGTTAATCGTCCTCGGGCTGTACCTGCTCCTTTCTTGCCTAATCCAGAAATGTGCACTCTCACCTTTTCTTCTGGTAGACCCAGCGTTTGAGCTGCATCTCCTGTGATGAATGATGCCTGTGATCCGGAGTCTATCAGGGCTCTGAGATACTCCAGACTCCCTGAGGATGACTGGACCTTAATTAGGGCAGTTGCCAGCAAAACGTTGCGATGTTGTCTTCCTACTAGGCTTGCAACAATGTTTTCTTTCTCATTGGTTGCTGTCGCACTGGAAGTCGCCGCCGTGGTCTTGGAAAGCTGCTGCTGCTGCTTACTAAAATCTTCGTGCAGAAGCCAATGATGCTTTTTGTTACATACCTTGCATTTCCTTGGGAAAAAGTGTCTGGAGTTATATTTCCCTGTAGGCTTGAGGCAGTTAGAACAAAGTTTTTTATTCTTTATAACGTCCCAACGTTCGGATACTTTTAGATTGTTGAATTTTGGGCAGGATTTGATGCTGTGTGATCCTCCGCAGTGGAAGCACGATACGTCAGCAGTGTGGTACGTCTTTACTGCCCACCGATTCTGGTGATATATATATATATATATATATATATATATATATATATATATATATATATATTAAAGGTAAACATTTCAGGGTGTCATACCGCTTAATAAATTCGAAGATTTCTCCAACTGGTTGAAGAACATCTTGAATGGCACTTGGAGTTGGACGACGTTTCGACGAAATCACATTCGTCATTTTCAAGTCCTTGTAGTAGTCCTGGTTTGGCTTCTAGTTATGCGGCAACACGACGGACTGTCAACTTGATGTACAGCTGACTGAATAGGTTGTTTATCAATTACTGTGGCAACTAGCATCGAGGGAGCTGTACTGCTGGAACGGATGGCTGGTGTTCGCAGAGAATGGCCGGCCGTTGCTTGTAGTAACGTTGGTAACCACGATGCAGGTAATCGGCTTGTGTCGTCGCGGGTGTTCATACAATTCGGACGTTTCACGATTTCGATGGCTTCTCGTATGATGCATGCGTTTTTGTGTTCGACGCTGACAATGCTCTTGGTGTTTTCGAAATCAATCTTGTGCGAAGTATCCCATATATGATGCACTAGCGATGAAGTGTGTTCCATCTTCTTAACATAATTCTGATGTTCCTCCTTGCGTGCCTTTATTCTCCGGTTGGTGTGGCCTATGTAGCTGCTATCGCAATCCCGACATGGTATCTCGTAGACTCCTTGGTTTTCCAAAGGGATGTACTCTTTAGGATTCCTCAGTATGGACTGGATTATTCTATCCGTGGTAAAGGTTGTCCTGATGTTACATTTTCTAAGGATTCTTCCGATTTTCTCTGTCGTGCCTCGGATGTAAGGTAGGTACGCCGTGCCACAAGGTCTCTCCTCTTCTGCGTCTTGCGTTTTGGTCTTCGGTGGTCGGAACGCTTTCCTAATCGCTGCTCTGCCATAACCATTTTGTTCGAATACTCGAGCAAGGGTTGCTAATTCTTGTCTTGTATTCTCCTTGTCGGCTATCCTTCTTGATCTACAAACCAGTGTTGTCAGGACTGATTGTAGTTGAGCAGGGTGGTGGTGTGAATTAGCATTTAGGTAGCGATTGGTGTGCGTGGTCTTCCTATAAACCGTGTGCCCCAATTTGCCATTCTTCTTGGTGATGAGAACGTCTAGGAATGGAAGGTGGTTGTTCTTCTCCAATTCCATCGTAAACTGGATCTTATTATGGATGCTATTGAGATGGGTAAGGAAATCAGCAAGTCGATTCTTACCGTGACCCCATATGGCAAAGACATCATCGACATACCGAAGCCAAAGTCTCGGTTTGTAAATGGTGCTGTCCAGTGCTTTCGATTCGAAGTCCTCCATGAAGAGATTCGCAATGACGGGAGACAAAGGTGAACCCATCGGCGCTCCTTCTACTTGCTTGTAGCGTTGACCATTATAGATGAAATATGTATTCTGGAGACAATGATCGGCAAGTTTGATGATGTGTTGAGGTGGATCATACTTCTGTTTAATGACGTTTAGAGCTTCGGCAACTGGCACTTTAGTAAACAGAGAGACGACGTCAAAGCTCACGAGGATATCGGTCGGTGTAATTTTCTCCTTTTGCAGCATCTCGATGAAGTGGGTAGAATTCATAACGTATGAAGCCGCATCTGCCACATGCGGCTGCAGATGTTTAGCTACGAACGCTGCAAGTCGTTGGATAGGTGATCCTATGGAACTAACGATAGGCCTAAGCGGTGTTCCATCCTTATGAATTTTTGGGAGACCGTATATCTTGGGACATTTAGACGACTTTTCTCTAGGTATAAGTTGATTTTGCACTTCAGTTTCGATGTTACTCTCCTTTATCTTCGACTTGGTGGTCTTCTCCAAATACGTTGTTGGATCTGTGGAGATACATTTGTAAGCACTGTCCTGCAGTAAAGAAATCATTTTAGAGTGGTAGTCATCGTTGTTCATGATAACGGTGACATTTCCTTTGTCTGCAGGAAGAATAATGATGTTGTTGTTCTGACGAAGATTCTTGAGTGCCAATGATCGAACACAAAAACGCATGCATCATACGAGAAGCCATCGAAATCGTGAAACGTCCGAATTGTATGAACACCCGCGACGACACAAGCCGATTACCTGCATCGTGGTTACCAACGTTACTACAAGCAACGGCCGGCCATTCTCTGCGAACACCAGCCATCCGTTCCAGCAGTACAGCTCCCTCGATGCTAGTTGCCACAGTAATTGATAAACAACCTATTCAGTCAGCTGTACATCAAGTTGACAGTCCGTCGTGTTGCCGCATAACTAGAAGCCAAACCAGGACTACTACAAGGACTTGAAAATGACGAATGTGATTTCGTCGAAACGTCGTCCAACTCCAAGTGCCATTCAAGATGTTCTTCAACCAGTTGGAGAAATCTTCGAATTTATTAAGCGGTATGACACCCTGAAATGTTTACCTTTAATACATATCAGCCGCGAAAACCTTCGTAATATTATTATACGTCTCTACGGGGAGAATATATTCCATCAAACCAGAAGTTTTGAAATACTGCGGTCCAAGAAATGTAAAAATCTATGCAATTTAACATTCCTGCAACGCTGCAGAGATCAGAACATCATCCCGACCTGTGCTAGATTGTCATTCCATCGAAAAACGTATCGGACCACGAACATTCTGAACAAGGCGAGTGCTGCTCTTCTTCGAGATTCCATCAAAGAGACGAGACACATTTTGGCCAAAATAAATAAAGAACTTCTTGATTTGCATCTTCACCTCAGCGGGATCATCCACCCTATGATCTGGAACATCATCGACCAATTAGCAGACTTTCGAGCGGAAACTAACAGAAACCTCTACACGATAAAGCAAAGGAAGAAATTCGACCATCTTTATTCAACGCAAAAAGGGTATCGTACTACTAATCTGGATATGTCTAAAGTTGTCCGTAATATTTCTGATATTACTTTGGATGAATCTGCGATATCTGCACTTGCTAAAGGTTTCAACTACGCCATAGCTCCAAAACGTATTCCAGTGGAATCTATCATCTGCGGAGTAGAAACTGCGATTTCGAGACTGGATAAGAATACCGCCGATCTCATCCGACAAGATACCTCTCGAATCTTACGATTGGCTAAACCACCCAAATCGAATCTATCCCGTGATGAATCTTTGGCACTCAAGAATCTTCGTCAGAACAACAACATCATTATTCTTCCTGCAGACAAAGGAAATGTCACCGTTATCATGAACAACGATGACTACCACTCTAAAATGATTTCTTTACTGCAGGACAGTGCTTACAAATGTATCTCCACAGATCCAACAACGTATTTGGAGAAGACCACCAAGTCGAAGATAAAGGAGAGTAACATCGAAACTGAAGTGCAAAATCAACTTATACCTAGAGAAAAGTCGTCTAAATGTCCCAAGATATACGGTCTCCCAAAAATTCATAAGGATGGAACACCGCTTAGGCCTATCGTTAGTTCCATAGGATCACCTATCCAACGACTTGCAGCGTTCGTAGCTAAACATCTGCAGCCGCATGTGGCAGATGCGGCTTCATACGTTATGAATTCTACCCACTTCATCGAGATGCTGCAAAAGGAGAAAATTACACCGACCGATATCCTCGTGAGCTTTGACGTCGTCTCTCTGTTTACTAAAGTGCCAGTTGCCGAAGCTCTAAACGTCATTAAACAGAAGTATGATCCACCTCAACACATCATCAAACTTGCCGATCATTGTCTCCAGAATACATATTTCATCTATAATGGTCAACGCTACAAGCAAGTAGAAGGAGCGCCGATGGGTTCACCTTTGTCTCCCGTCATTGCGAATCTCTTCATGGAGGACTTCGAATCGAAAGCACTGGACAGCACCATTTACAAACCGAGACTTTGGCTTCGGTATGTCGATGATGTCTTTGCCATATGGGGTCACGGTAAGAATCGACTTGCTGATTTCCTTACCCATCTCAATAGCATCCATAATAAGATCCAGTTTACGATGGAATTGGAGAAGAACAACCACCTTCCATTCCTAGACGTTCTCATCACCAAGAAGAATGGCAAATTGGGGCACACGGTTTATAGGAAGACCACGCACACCAATCGCTACCTAAATGCTAATTCACACCACCACCCTGCTCAACTACAATCAGTCCTGACAACACTGGTTTGTAGATCAAGAAGGATAGCCGACAAGGAGAATACAAGACAAGAATTAGCAACCCTTGCTCGAGTATTCGAACAAAATGGTTATGGCAGAGCAGCGATTAGGAAAGCGTTCCGACCACCGAAGACCAAAACGCAAGACGCAGAAGAGGAGAGACCTTGTGGCACGGCGTACCTACCTTACATCCGAGGCACGACAGAGAAAATCGGAAGAATCCTTAGAAAATGTAACATCAGGACAACCTTTACCACGGATAGAATAATCCAGTCCATACTGAGGAATCCTAAAGAGTACATCCCTTTGGAAAACCAAGGAGTCTACGAGATACCATGTCGGGATTGCGATAGCAGCTACATAGGCCACACCAACCGGAGAATAAAGGCACGCAAGGAGGAACATCAGAATTATGTTAAGAAGATGGAACACACTTCATCGCTAGTGCATCATATATGGGATACTTCGCACAAGATTGATTTCGAAAACACCAAGAGCATTGTCAGCGTCGAACACAAAAACGCATGCATCATACGAGAAGCCATCGAAATCGTGAAACGTCCGAATTGTATGAACACCCGCGACGACACAAGCCGATTACCTGCATCGTGGTTACCAACGTTACTACAAGCAACGGCCGGCCATTCTCTGCGAACACCAGCCATCCGTTCCAGCAGTACAGCTCCCTCGATGCTAGTTGCCACAGTAATTGATAAACAACCTATTCAGTCAGCTGTACATCAAGTTGACAGTCCGTCGTGTTGCCGCATAACTAGAAGCCAAACCAGGACTACTACAAGGACTTGAAAATGACGAATGTGATTTCGTCGAAACGTCGTCCAACTCCAAGTGCCATTCAAGATGTTCTTCAACCAGTTGGAGAAATCTTCGAATTTATTAAGCGGTATGACACCCTGAAATGTTTACCTTTAATACATATCAGCCGCGAAAACCTTCGTAATATTATTATACGTCTCTACGGGGAGAATATATTCCATCAAACCAGAAGTTTTGAAATACTGCGGTCCAAGAAATGTAAAAATCTATGCAATTTAACATTCCTGCAACGCTGCAGAGATCAGAACATCATCCCGACCTGTGCTAGATTGTCATTCCATCGAAAAACGTATCGGACCACGAACATTCTGAACAAGGCGAGTGCTGCTCTTCTTCGAGATTCCATCAAAGAGACGAGACACATTTTGGCCAAAATAAATAAAGAACTTCTTGATTTGCATCTTCACCTCAGCGGGATCATCCACCCTATGATCTGGAACATCATCGACCAATTAGCAGACTTTCGAGCGGAAACTAACAGAAACCTCTACACGATAAAGCAAAGGAAGAAATTCGACCATCTTTATTCAACGCAAAAAGGGTATCGTACTACTAATCTGGATATGTCTAAAGTTGTCCGTAATATTTCTGATATTACTTTGGATGAATCTGCGATATCTGCACTTGCTAAAGGTTTCAACTACGCCATAGCTCCAAAACGTATTCCAGTGGAATCTATCATCTGCGGAGTAGAAACTGCGATTTCGAGACTGGATAAGAATACCGCCGATCTCATCCGACAAGATACCTCTCGAATCTTACGATTGGCTAAACCACCCAAATCGAATCTATCCCGTGATGAATCTTTGGCACTCAAGAATCTTCGTCAGAACAACAACATCATTATTCTTCCTGCAGACAAAGGAAATGTCACCGTTATCATGAACAACGATGACTACCACTCTAAAATGATTTCTTTACTGCAGGACAGTGCTTACAAATGTATCTCCACAGATCCAACAACGTATTTGGAGAAGACCACCAAGTCGAAGATAAAGGAGAGTAACATCGAAACTGAAGTGCAAAATCAACTTATACCTAGAGAAAAGTCGTCTAAATGTCCCAAGATATACGGTCTCCCAAAAATTCATAAGGATGGAACACCGCTTAGGCCTATCGTTAGTTCCATAGGATCACCTATCCAACGACTTGCAGCGTTCGTAGCTAAACATCTGCAGCCGCATGTGGCAGATGCGGCTTCATACGTTATGAATTCTACCCACTTCATCGAGATGCTGCAAAAGGAGAAAATTACACCGACCGATATCCTCGTGAGCTTTGACGTCGTCTCTCTGTTTACTAAAGTGCCAGTTGCCGAAGCTCTAAACGTCATTAAACAGAAGTATGATCCACCTCAACACATAATCAAACTTGCCGATCATTGTCTCCAGAATACATATTTCATCTATAATGGTCAACGCTACAAGCAAGTAGAAGGAGCGCCGATGGGTTCACCTTTGTCTCCCGTCATTGCGAATCTCTTCATGGAGGACTTCGAATCGAAAGCACTGGACAGCACCATTTACAAACCGAAACTTTGGCTTCGGTATGTCGATGATGTCTTTGCCATATGGGGTCATGGTAAGAATCGACTTGCTGATTTCCTTACCCATCTCAATAGCATCCATAATAAGATCCAGTTTACGATGGAATTGGAGAAGAACAACCACCTTCCATTCCTAGACGTTCTCATCACCAAGAAGAATGGAAAATTGGGGCACACGGTTTATAGGAAGACCACGCACACTAATCGCTACCTAAATGCTAATTCACACCACCACCCTGCTCAACTACAATCAGTCCTGACAACACTGGTTTGTAGATCAAGAAGGATAGCCGACAAGGAGAATACAAGACAAGAATTAGCAACCCTTGCTCGAGTATTCGAACAAAATGGTTATGGCAGAGCAGCGATTAGGAAAGCGTTCCGACCACCGAAGACCAAAACGCAAGACGCAGAAGAGGAGAGACCTTGTGGCACGGCGTACCTGCCTTACATCCGAGGCACGACAGAGAAAATCGGAAGAATCCTTAGAAAATGTAACATCAGGACAACCTTTACCACTGATAGAATAATCCAGTCCATACTGAGGAATCCTAAAGAGTACATCCCTTTGGAAAACCAAGGAGTCTACGAGATACCGTGTCGGGATTGCGATAGCAGCTACATAGGCCACACCAACCGGAGAATAAAGGCACGCAAGGAGGAACATCAGAATTATGTTAAGAAGATGGAACACACTTCATCGCTAGTGCATCATATATGGGATACTTCGCACAAGATTGATTTCGACAACACCAAGAGCATTGCCAGCGTCGAACACAAAGACGCATGCATCATACGAGAAGCCATCGAAATCGTGAAACGTCCGAATTGTATGAACACCCGCGACGACACAAGCCGATTACCTGCATCGTGGTTACCAACGTTACTACAAGCAACGGCCGGCCATTCTCTGCGAACACCAGCCATCCGTTCTAGCAGTACAGCTCCCTCGATGCTAGTTGCCACAGTAATTGATAAACAACCTATTCAGTCAGCTGTACATCAAGTTGACAGTCCGTCGTGTTGCCGCATAACTAGAAGCCAAACCAGGACTACTACAAGGACTTGAAAATGACGAATGTGATTTCGTCGAAACGTCGTCCAACCCCAAGCGCCATTCAAGATGTTCTTCAACCAGTTGAAGAAATCTTCAAATTTATTAAGCGGTATGACACCCTGAAATGTTTACCTTTAATACATATCAGCCGCGAAAACCTTCGTAATATATATATATATATATATATATATATATAACACTGTAGGAAAGCCTCCTTTCCTTACTTGAATGATTCACCCGCTGAAGGGAATATGCGGATTTTCTCCATACAAAAAACGATTTAAGATGCAGTATCAGTACAATACGCGTAACGTTTCACTCCCTTACTAAGGGCGTTATAAATTTCTGCCTCGGGTTAGCTCAATCGAAGAAATACGTTTCCTCAAATATATATGTGTTTAGAAAAAAACCGCATGTAATTACCAAGAATATATTGTATAATAACAAAATAAGTAATCATTTAATGTAAAAATGAATTGTATATTGTAGAAATAACAATGCCGTCTGGGGGGTTGTCTTTAGTTACTTCCTGGTGAGCTGCAACCCTCCTAACGGAGCTGCACGGCAGGCGGGTACGACGAGTGATTTAGCAAGCTTTACATGTAATTTCGAAACGCACCCAATTATCGGTAGAGCGAATGTCCCGGCCGGATAACCTTCAAATCACAGTATTGTTGGTGTTTACGCTGCTGGAATCAAACGCTACATCACGCTAATATAAGTGATACCTGCACCTCAGTATCAAGAGGATAATTCCCGCGAGCCCTACATGCATTCTAGGAGTTCATAGCGTATCCGTCAGAGTGACGGTGGTGTTGCGAAATTCGGCCTGGATTTCTTACTCAAATTTTAGCGGGCCGCGGGCATTGACATCCCGGCGGTTCGCGAATAATTTCCCCGCGATCGATCCCACAGGCAGGTTCGGAGTTCCGGCTTCTGGAGAACGTCTCTAAACTTCCGGGCGGACCCTTCAGGTAAGTTTATGCATGCGGCTACAGGGTTTAGTGCACATTTAGGCAGGACGTGTAATTTGGATTTCTAGGAACCATGTTATTAAATAGTTTTGGGACTATTATAGTGGCGGATTGTAATGCGGGTTTTAAAGTTATCGGAAAGCAAGTTAGGAGTCGGGCACTGCAGGCAGTCGCCGTCTCAATCTAACTCAGGTCAGGTTTTGAGCTTAATAAGCCAGGAGGCGGTCACTGCGAGCAGTCGCTATCTCAATCAGGACTGGTGGACTCAAAAGGGAGAAATGTCAAGTCAAATGAAATGGAAGTGCAATTTTCTTTTATATCCTTCTGGCGGCTTTATCGGTGCAGCGGTTTTGGGTTTCCATGGAGTGGGGAAACGACGCGGTCGGTCTTTTAGCGCTATGTTGCGCATAGCGGGAGCTTTCGCGTTATCGGAAAACCAAACGCGGAATAGATGCAACGTCCGATAACGCTTAAATAAGGGAGGCATAGGTATATTTAATATATTTTTAATGTTTGTTTTATAAATTTATGCAGATTCTAGCGTTACATAAGGACATACAGCCTTGAATTTAACATATCATGAGTTGTGTAATCTAGTTATGGTATCTTGCACCTACGTACATTTCAAAATTTATAGTTTGAATATTTCTCTTGCGAGAGAGGTTTTTAACCTTTTAACTAAGAATTTGTGATAACTAAATTTATCCTCGTAGTTTCTTTGTCCAGCAATTTAATTCAATATGGCAAAAAGTGATAGAGTTGATATTGTCATGGTTGACTAAAATAAGTGTCCAAAATATAATAGAAAGGCAGTAAATGGAGCTTTTAAATGCTGCATAGGAGTTCGTCTGGAACCGCTTGGCTTAGCATTTTCAACTAGTTTAAATTTAAAACATTGACTTCATTGAATATAAATTCACAAAAAACGAAGAATATGGACCTATTAAAAATTCCTTTCTTCGTATTAGAAATCATGGCAATTTCTACTTACATTCTTGGTCTGATTAAAAAATTGGAATAGAGAACGTTATCAAAAATGTTAATAAATCAACTGTTGGAATATTTTCAAAAACGCTTTTTTGGAGGACAATTACGGATGCAAAAAACGGAGCACCCTCCAATAACACAATTCAAGACCGCAGCTTTTCATATCTGCATTTTGCAAATAAATGGATACTGCTTTTCTGTCTGGTTAAATAGTGCCCACGTCAGAAAAATCGACACCGAGCTAAATCAAACCATGAGAATCATATCCAGCACCATCAGGTTCAGACCAACATACTGGTTACCCACGCTAAGCAACATCTACTCTCCGAACATTCGTCGACAATGTAACCTTGTCAGAGAATACAAATGGGTTGTTACCAATGGTTTACATCCTATTCACGAGAATCTGAAACAGCGTTCCGAAGACTTACATCCAGGGCTCCTGCAGTAAAACTGCACAAAAGCTCAACGCGGAGGGCTTTGATGGACCAACCGCATGGAAACATTAATGGACTAACCAAGCACCAGCCGTTGGACATAATATTTTGGATATCGGGAAACTACCGCAAGGCTTCGATTTACCACGCAAAACCTGGACAGCCCTCAATATTATCCGTACTGGTCACAGTAGATGCGGCAGTTCCTTGCACAAATGGGGCAAGCGATCCACCGCTGCCTGCGATTGCGGGGAATTGAACCAAACAGTAAATCACATAACGTTTCAATGCTCACATAAAGCCTTCTAGGGCACCCGAGAAGATTTCATAGATGTGACGCCTGCTGCAGTGGGTTGGCTGAGACATATTGACATTGAACTGTAGGTGGAATTTTTTATACACTCACTTTTTATTAAGCCATACGCTAAATAAATAAATAAACGGATATGCAACTTATGAAGTCATAAAAAACCCAGAATCTCTGTGGCACATCTGCTACATACAGTGGTTGGAAAAAGTATGGAAACACCTATGTATCTTCTATTACAGTCACTGTATATTACGCTACGCTCAACTGTCTGGCAATGGGAATTGTTGAAAGGACATCTGGACAAAACATAGCGGACGCAGTTGTGTCAGATAACTGCAGAAAACTTAACTAATAGTAGACGCATTGCCATACGCATCAAGTTAGAACTATTATTTGATTTGGTTTTAGTTTAACAAATGCATCTGTTTCGTCGATAGAGTGGACTGTATCTTGATTTTAAATAAAACACATTTGGTACTTCTAACACATATGATGTAATTAATAAATTTGTATAAATGTTTACCACAACCACCCTCTGGACGCTGTTCTGACAAGTTGCCGGAGACGCATCCCGCTCAGTGCAAGCTGCGTGCGTGCACCCCCGCGCCTTTTCACCTTTCGCCTTCCGATATTTCTACATAACTCCCCACGTTGAACTATGTTCAACAATTCCAACTTAAATGTAATCCGTTAAACTATAAATAACATTACATAATTACTACCTAAATAGACATATGTACATATTAATATAAACACTACAATGGAGTATACTTAGTTTTGTAGTCTGTTATTATCGTCTGTTTCCACGCACGGAAAGGGCAAATTTTTGTGACTGGTCTTTTAAGAACACCGTTTTTTGTTTTCACGGTCACAACGCGCACTACACCGTCTTCACCAGGATGAGTTTGAATTATCCTTCCTAACAGCCAATTGCAGGGAGGTAAGTTCTTATCCTTGATGGTCACCAGGCGGCCCTCACTGATGGCGCCACTAGAATTGGTTTTCCATTTCTTGCCCTCCTGCAGCTGGGAAAGGTATTCTCCTGACCAACGTTTCCAAAAATGTTGATTAATTTGTTGCAGTAGTTGCAACCTAGATAACCTGTTGGTTGGCAATTCTACAAGATTTGGGTCAGGAACTGATGTTAATGGTTTTCCAATCAAGAAGTGAGCAGGTGTTAAAGGTTCAAGATCGTTAGGATCAGATGACAAGGGATATAATCGCCGGGAATTCAATATTGCCTCGATTTGTACAATTACGGTATTAAATTCCTCATAAGTTAATTTTGTATCTTTTAAAACTCTACTTAAATGATATTTTGCACCTTTTACTGCAGACTCCCATAAACCTTCAAAATGAGGTGAACTTGGTGGAATAAAATTCCACACAATTCTATCATTTGCACACAGTTGTACAATGTCTGGGTTACTCTTTGATAGAAATTCGTATAGAATGGCTAACTGCTTTCTTGCTCCAACAAAATTAGTAGCATTATCGGAGTAGATATGACTTGGCTTACCCCGTCTAGAAGCAAATCGTCGTAAAACGGCAATGAATGTTTCCGTTGTCAGATCTGTGACTACTTCTAAGTGTACAGGGTTATTCATTATAAATTACCCACCCCTTAACATCGTTATTATTGCCTATAGAAAAAAAAGTTTTAAATAAAAGTTATGTGGTTATAACTGAATTTTGTTAAAATGCTATCAAAAGTACAGTGGCGTGCATAATTAAGGAGATACAAAAGAGTAATATATTTTTTTAAATGGAACACCCTGTATATTATTAAATTTTTGGAATGATATTTCTTTCCTGATTTCAAAAATATACCATATGTTACCCCTACCTTATACCTTTTTTGAGTTATTAAACGTCGAATATCATTAACATTATTAAAGTAAGCTATGAAAATGACAACTATTTTGTTTGATAAGTGACATTTCTTTAATGAAATAATCTAAATGAGTTATTTTTTATTTATATTTAAATTACCTAAATAAAACTTTGTTATATTTAATAATGTTAACTACTTTAACTAAGATATTCGACGTTTAATAACTCAACAACGGTATAAGGTAGTGGTAACATATGGTATATTTTTGAAATCAGGAAAGAAAGATCATTCCAAAAATTTAATAATATACAGGGTGTTCCATTTAAAAAAATATATTACTTTTTTGTATCCCCTTAATTATGCACGCCACTGTACTTTCGATAGCATTTTAACAAAATTCAGTTATAACCACATAACTTTTATTTAAAACTTTTTTTTCTATAGGCAATAATAACGATGATAAGGGGTGGGTAATTTATAATGAATAACCCTGTACAGCCTTACTTGCAAAACATATAAACATGCAAATATACCCCTTTATAAATCTACAACCGCATCCCTTTCGATCCCTTAATGTAAATGGCCTTGCATAGTCTATACCAGTAATATGAAATGGTTTCGTAATCTTAACGCGATTTTCAGGAAGATGAGCCATAAAGGGATTTATTGGTTTTGGTTTAAATTTAAAACAAATTACACATTTACGTGTAACACTCTTTGCCGTTGTGATTCCGGACGTAGGCCAATATTTTTGGCGCACTGTAGCTAGCAATAGCTGCGGCCCTCCATGTAGTAATATTTTGTGGTAATATTCAAATATTAATCGCGTGCGAATGTGCTTCCCAGATAAAAGTAATGGGTGTTTTGCGCCATAATCCAAATAAGAATTTTTTTATCTACCTCCAACTCTTAGAAAGCCTTCCTTATCAATAAATGGTGCGAATCCTCTAATAACAGTTTTTTTATTTAAACCTTTACCTAAATTCAATAGTTTAATTTCTTCGGAAAACGTATCCGCTTGTGCGATTCTAACTAATTGCATCAAGCTGTTATTTAATTCACTGGCTGATAACTCTCCAAATTGACGTTCTGACCTTGGTAATTTTGAATTTTTAATAAATCTCAAACAATAACCTACAGCACGCTTTACATTGGATAAATTTGAAAACCTTGCAAATTCAAATCGCTCCATAGTATTCGCGATGTGCACATGTTTTCGTAACTCGGGAATTTCACAACTTGACAATGCTTGTTCGAAACATTTACCCTTACGATTTTGATCGGAAAGCCAGCTAGGCCCATTCCACCACATATTGAAATCAGCTAATAAGTTCGGAAATAGTCCGCGGGATGCTATATCAGCTGGATTTTCTTTAGTATTCACATAATTCCAACTATCGACCTTGGTACTACTTTGAATTTCGGATACTCTATTTCCGACAAATATTTGTAATTGTTTCGACTCAGTGTAAATCCAGTGAAGTACTACTTGCGAATCAGACCAAAGAAAAACCTTTGGATGAATAGTCAGCGATTCGGTTATCTTTCTCATTAATCTAGCTAATATGACAGCACTACATAGTTCCAGCCTTGGGACGGTTAAACGTTTAAGAGGAGCTACTTTAGTTTTAGCACACAAGTTTACTTGTATTTTATTTTGTGAATCGGTGCTGCATAAATAAATACAGGCTGAATAAGCGTCCTTAGAAGCATCGCAAAACCCGTGTAGTTCGATTTTAATTGCATCGGAACAAATAGCGTGTCGTTGAATTTGTAACTGATTAAGTTTAGATATATTTTTCCTAAAATGCAACCACCTATTTTTCAATTCATTGGCACTTCTTAATCCCAGTCTAGTTGTAACAGCCATAGTTTTTGTATAATTATTTTCCCTAATATTGTACATGGACCTAAGAGACCTAATGGATCGTATACTTTTGCTATAGCTGATAAAATGCTACGCTTTGTTACTATATAAGATTCTGATAATTTAGCTATTCTATAACTTAAGATGTCAGTTTTACTATTCCATTGAATCCCTAAAGTTTTTGTTTGGTCGTTAGCTCCCATATATAACAAATTAGCTGGTTCTTTAGAATCTTGCACTTGTCGCATAAAATTAAAACTATTCGAATTCCATTTCCTCAGTACAAATTTGGAAGTTTCTAGAATGTTTACTATGTCGGAACATACTGCAATGGCATCGTTTTCAGAATCAAAACCGGTAATTAAGTCGTCAACAAAGAAATCACGTGCAATTATTTCTGAAGCTATGGGGTACTTAGATTTCATTTCGTGTGATAATTGTCTCAAACATCTAATGGCTAAAAATGGTGCTGGAGTTGTTCCATATGTAACTGATAAATTGAAATATCTTCATCTTGATGGTACCTCCAGACTACGTTTTGTAAGTACCTATCATCTGGATGAACCAAGCTCTAAGCTTTGTTGTTAAGCTATCGTTTTTAAAAACACAGTGATGTGGTAGAAAAAATGTCAAATGCTGACGTTCTACTTTATCACAAATAGCCATGTGCCCTAATTTTTCATATTCGTGCATAAATTCTCTATACTGTTTCCCTAGTGCTAAATTGGAATTTAGTTTACGTTATAACTGCAAAACTCGCTTAATTGCAGTATCTTGGGAATTTCCTAAATTTGAAGGTAAAAGTTGTAGTGGAATCCGAACTACAAACTTACCGTCGGAGTTCCTAGTGACATTTTCTACAAAATGATTTTCGCATTGGATATCATCGCTTGAATAGTGAATATTGTTTGGACACTCTTCCACCTCCCAAAATTTTCGCAGTGTCAGCTAAATCAGTCGTTTTTGATAAGCAACAATGAACAGTTGTTGTAGGTGAATTAATTGTACCTGCGAATATCCAACCAAATACTGTGTTGCGTAATACTGGTAAGGATCGACCTAATGAAATTTGTTCATTTGAAATTAGGTTCCAAAAGTGAACTGCTCCTATCAGTAAATCAATCTCAGAATTTTCCAAGAGCTAATATTAAAATTAGATGTCGGTAAGGGATCAGTTATTCTTGGTAGCACAAAACAAGAAATTGTTAACATAAAATTGCTATATAACGATTTTACTGTTACACTACACTTGGAGTTTATATTTGAAGCAATCGCATTCACACCAACAAGAGAAATATTCGTAGCCTCTTGTTCTAAATTGAGGTTTTTACACAACCGGGCTAATATAAAATTGGACTGGGATCCACTGTCTAATAGTAGTCGAACATTATAATATTTTCCGTGCGAGTCGCAAACAGAAACGAGTGCGGTTGATAATAGTACATAAGGCATGTGTAGGCTATAGCTGGACAATGCTACTTGAGTTGATGTACTTGGATTGTTGAATTGACCATTATGTTTTGCTAAAGTAAATACATGGAGCATTGTATTATGTTTTCTCTTACAAGTTTTACGCGAACCATATTTGCAATATTTTGCTACATGGCCAGTGCATAAGCAATTTTTACAAAGTTTTAATTCTTACACCTCACTAATTTTGGATGGTGTATTCAACCTTAAAAATTCTTCACAATTATAGATTAAATGGCCCTGTTTACAATAATTGAATTTTCTTGTTGAACTGGCAAGTGATATGTGTTTTACATTGCGTTTATCCTTTGAAATTTTGTGGAATGATTAATTTCTAACGTTTCCAACCAATCTGCCCTTGTTCGCAAAAATTGAAACATTTCATCTAATTGTGGAAAGTCATTTGAAATTTTGTGTTTTTCCCATTCACGAGCAGTTTGTTTATCAAGCTTTGATGATACTATAAAAATAATTATTGTGTCTCAATGTTTAACCGGTTGCTTAAGAGTTTCTAAAGCTGTTCAATGATTGTTAACATTATCTATTAAATTGCGCAACCCTGCAGAAGATTCTTTAACTAAGGATTCTAAATCAAACAATGACTTTATATGATTGTGCACTAATAATCTTGAATTGTTGAATGTGTTGTATAAAAGTTCCCATGCTGCCATATAATTATTTGCAGAAAATGTTAAAGATTGTATAACCTTAAGGGCTTCGCTCTCTAAGCTTGCGCGTAAATAGTGATATTTCTGAATATTATTAATTGAAGTATTTAAGTAAATCATGGATTCAAATGTGTCTTTGAATTCTAACCACATATTATAATTTCCATTAAACTTTGGAAGATCGATTACGGGAAGTTTAATATTTTGTATTGCATCTCCACCCTGATATAGTTGCGCAGGACCTTTATCGCTATCTCTCTCGCCAAGCTTGATGCTATCTAAAATAATTTTGCTTGTAGCTAAGCTTGATGAATACAACTCAGTGAAATTATCTCTTTGTAAATATTCTCGCTCCAGTAACTCTTCCTCGCATAAATATTCGATACGTAATTGAACTTCCTCAAATTCTTGTAATAAATTTACCAAATTTTCAACTCGTAATTTCAAATCTACCACTGTTTTTTTCAAATGTTTCTTGAATAGGTGTCAAAAACAAATTAAAATTAGTCAATTTATGCTTAATTGTTCCCTTCTTTCTCGTTAATTGAGACATTTCAGTAGCCATTGTATATAATTCCCCACAAATAGAATGCTGTGCTGAATTACACTGGCTTTTGCCAGCAACAAATTTATAGATTATATTAAACAGAATGTGCAATAAGCGTTGTTAATTTAGCTACCCTTGAATAAGGTAATTTAACACACGTATATAAAAAATGAAATGAAAACACTGTAACCGTAATTTTACAACGCGTGACTTAATTGAAACAATAAAGGAAATGGAAAAAATAGACTCACTTCTTGATATTTCCGGAAAATAGATCCTTGCACCGTGGTAATTCCCAACAAAAAATAGCCTGGTTGCTGCTGAATTAGCCAAATAGCTGTGGTGTCGTAGGTTCGGGTAGAAGCGACCTTCTGTTAATTGCTCATTGTCCTCTGCGGCATGGCGTCCATTACGGCGTTGTCGGTGAAAGTCTTCTTTTTCGTTATACTCCTGTAGATCGGGATCGTAGGACCAGCATCTAAAGCTTCAATTTGAAGTTTTGTGACTTGAATACGTTTGTTTTGAAATTTTCCTCTATTTAAACCTTTTACTGGGCCACTGCTGTAATGGGTTGAACAAATAGAAAAGAAAGGGTGTAAAGATGAAATTTTGTTCTCGAAATATAACCAGACCTGATATATACCTTAAGAAGACTGGTCGAGAAAACTCGTATCTGAATAACAACTAAAGAATTTTCGAACATTTTGAGGAATGCAAGTGGGAAAGATACGAGCTGGTGGTAGTAGGAGGATTAAAAAATAGTACTATGCCGACGGTGTATCTTTTTACTCCTATTGCAGAAAATAAAGAGAAGCTCTCTGTTTCAGGGAATTTTCATATATATTGACATCTGTTGGAAAAACGGTAGTTGCAAACCCACTTAACTCATTTAACAGCACATAATTATATACAGTGAATTTATTTTAAGGCGCAGTGTGGCATTGTGTCTCCGTGAGAATGTGATTGTTACCTTTAGATTCCTAAGGATACGTCACGCCCACACTATGTGTAAATGTATTCTCATCATACATTATAAGAAAATCGAATATTACCATCTCCATAGAGACGAGAAAGTATGCGTTTGTAATGCTAGCCCTGCAAAACAATCCCCAATGGCTAGCCATGAAAAAACATTTCAACGTTTTCCAGTAGGGGGCCCTGCAATAATTTGTCAAACCAAAATTTAAAAAAATCACTGAGCTGATAGTTTATGTAAACCTCTTACTTTATTATTTAATCTTTCATTGAGAAAGATTTTTGCTCAACCATATGGAAGAAGGCCTTAATTACACTAATTTACAAGTCTCAAAATTATGATCCTATCTCAAAGCTCTATATATTTAACAAAATATTGGAATCCATCTTATTTTAAAATATATTTGCGTTTTTAAAGCGATATATTCCTGAATAGCAACATGGTTTCTTCCCTGGCAGGTCAGTGGATACCACCAATTTATTATGTTATGTGGAGATGGTAAGATTAACCATTAGCTCCTACTTTCAAAATTAGAGCACATCGGTATTCATGGGAATTTATTGCTGTGGGTCAAATCTTAGTTAAGCAACAGGACTGAACTAGTTGCAGTTAATGGTTTTATCTCTGAACCGGTTAACGTCACATCTGGTGTGCATCAAGGGTCGCACTTAGCCCCATTGTTTTTTCTTACATATTACACATCATATACCTCCCACTAACTTTCTTATGTATGCAGATGACACTAAGATCCTCGATATTACTAATAACAGCTGCGATTCTCACATACTTCAAACTTTTATATATTCTTTTTGTAGTTATTGTACCAGCAATAAACTCACTAGTAATACAAATAAATGCTCCATCAGATTTACTCGTAATCGTTATTGAATCAACAGTGCCTATATCGTTAATTTCATGCCTGTGCTCTGCCCTCGGGTTCGAGACCTTGGTGTTATTTTTGACTCTACGTTACAGTTCGATATCGATATAGAGTCCATAACAACTAAAGCGAATAGAACGTAAGGATTTCTCTTTCGTTCTTCTAAAAATTTCCGTTCGCCAGTCACTCTTGTCACTTTATATAACTATCTTGTGTGCGTAACTACCTTGACTACGCTTCCAGCGTCTGGTCGCCCCAATATGATATTTATATTAACAGAATTCAAAAAATTCAGAACAAATTTATTAAATCGTTAATTCATAAATTCCCTCAACATCAACCCACACTACCATCTTTGTCTTCTAGGCGTTTCGTACAATATCTTTTAGTTGCTTTCAAACTTCTAAATGGAATTATGAATTCCAGCACTTTATTCCACCAGTTACTTTTTAGGGTTTCCGCCATGCTACCAGTTTTGTATTTCAAATATAATTTAACCACAGTAACTGCGGAACAAGCACACCTATCTTACAATTTTTAAATAGAACACCCTGTATATTTTTCAGTATTCGGATAGAGAATTTGATTGTAAATTGAACAATATACAGTTTTATACATTTATTGAGCGTTTCTATCAAGATATTAAATGAAAGAGGTTAACTACTCTGCATAAAAACTTAAGATCGTGAGAATAAAACGAACTTAGTAAGTCAACGTCATTTTGAACGTAAACTACTTGCATAAACTTTAAATTGCATTATTTGACAGAGACAATGGTTCTTTATCATAATTTTGTTTTTGTTTTGCAAGGCTATCGTGACGGCAAAAATGCATTGATATTGAATGATGTGTTGACGGTAAAGCTCAATAAATGTAAAAAACTAAATATTTTTTCATTCGACATCAAATTCCCATTGAAAAATATACAGGGTGTAAAAAAATAAGGTAGGTGCAACTTTCGATTAAACAAATTAACATTCCAGTGTTGCGTGTGGAAAACCAAACAATTGCACATGATAAAGAAAAATTTGAAATATTCGTGAAACAACTCCAAAGCACATTCACAACGATAATAAATCACGAAAACACAAATCATGTACAATTCATAGAACGAGAATTAGGTAAAACCTCAGCACAATACCTCCACACTCTCAGAACTCATTTCTCCAGCAGAAATTAACAAATATATCTCCAATATAAAAACGAAGAAATCTCCCGGAAAAGATAAAATTCCAAACGTACTACTCAAAAACCTTTCGAAGAAGTCAATCTCATACCCGGTAGCAATATTTAATACCAGCTTAAGAGTAGGGTATTTTCCTACCGTCTGGAAACTGATGATCCCTAAGCCAGAAAACAACATAATAATCCAAAAAACTATAAACCGATAAGTCTATTGTCCTTTATTATTTCTAAACTTCTAGAACGCGCAATGTTAACTCGCCTGCAAAAATACACGGAAGAAAATAACTTACTACCGCATCTTCAGTGCGGATTTAAACCTTTCCACTCAACAACTCATCAAATCTTAAGATTAATTGAAAGAAAAGAAGAGGGGTTAGAAAGCAAAAAACATACACTCATAGCTTTTACCGCTGTAGAGCAAGCCTTTGATAGAATTTGAACTGAAGGCCTTATTTACAAAATGAACAAGATAAATATACCTACTTACTTTTTAAAAGCAGTTGAGTCATTTGTAACTAACAGGACTTTCCAAGTACGAGTAAACTCATATACGTCTTCAATCTACCATGTACAAGCTGGCGTGCCTCAAGGCTCAATATTGGGTCCCACCCTATTCAACGTATTCATGAGCGATATCCCTGAAATTCCCAAAGCTGATCTAGCTATGTACGCAGATGACACGGCAATTCTCTCACAAGAAGGCCAGGAAACTTCAACATAGTGTCGTCGACAAAGTAAATCAGTGGTTCACCAAATGGTGCATAAATATTAATAAATATTAAATGCGAAGCAAAAATGTTTACACTCCTCAAGATCCGCCTAGCATAGTCATTAACGGCACTCCAATACAGTGCAATCCTAAGGACAACGCCGTCAGGTACCGAGGTATATACTTGGATAGACGGTTAACCTAGAGCTTCCACACAAATAAATAGCTATCAGAATCATACACAAGACGGCATGTAATATCCAATTATAAACAGAAAATCCTCTCTTAAGCTTTAATTTACACATCCATAATAAGGCCAATCTTCACATATGGTTGTAGTGTGTGAATCTCAACCTCCAAGTCTAGCATAAACAAGCTTCAAGTACTACAAAATAAAATACTGCGCATCATAACTAATGCTGAATGGTATACAAGAAACAATCAACTGCATAGGGAAACTGGTATTCCCGAAATTCAAGAATATGTCATTAAACTGACTAAATCCTTTTATAATAATATTGAACTTTGTGAAGGTGCGGTACATTACAGTCTAGGAAAACGCTCGATTCACACTAGACTCAAAAAGAAGTTACCGATAGATAAGTACTTATAATAGACAGTAATGCTGAATGATCAATCAACAAACTCAATATGACTCACTAACAAACACTCTTGCCACCAAAATAAAGTACAATCCGGCATATTTAATATTATTGAAAAACTTATGTATATTAGCGAATAGTGATGTAACGTACAAACATGTAAATAGTACCCGTACCATGTATAGCACTGTGTGCTGATCTGATAATAAAGTGTTAAAAAAACTCATAAACTAACTTCAGTAATTTCAATTACAGCTTCTGTTGCATTTGCGGGTAGTACTTCATTGAAATCTATGAGAACAACCACCGGGTATTAAAAAAGATAAAAACATGTAATCACGGACAAATGTATTTGCCAGTCTGGTCTTTGCAAAACTTTCAGATAGATGTCGCTAGAGGGAAGAGTAGCTTAGTGTACCTGTATAATACTTTAGTAAGAGTAGAGCAAACAGCGAAAAATTTTGGATAATTTTTTCATGGCTACCAAGATTTAATAGTATAGTGAACAACAAGGTTGGCAAAACTGACACACGAGTTGTCAGTTTAATCAAATTCTGATACAGACTGACACAAAACCTAACCTGCTAACCTCGAATTTGATTAAACTGACAACTCGTGTGTCAGTTTTGCCAACCTTGTTTTTCACTATACCATTAAATCTTGGTAGCCATGAAAAAATGATCCAAAATTTTTTGCTGTTTGCTCTACTCTTACTAAAGTATTATACAGGTACACTAGAGTAGCTTAGAGTTCCTATATGTACTAAGAGTTGAGCCATGGGATCCACAAATCAAGGACCATGTGATGTAGCAAAGATCTATTTCATTTAGTTGAAAGAAGTAGCCTATATGCATAAAATTTAAAATTGGCAAAAATCAGGTACTCCATGGTTTGTGGATCCAAAACAGGTCACCCTACATGTCCCAACTCTTTTATATACAAGAACTCTAGAGTAGCTCAGAGCCAGTAGATATAGGAGAGTACCGCCATTCTTTGATCCGTAAAAATGCCGTCATCGCCGCCATTTTTGTTCCCATCAGCAATGACTTATTGAGTTATGACTAAAATTTTACCTGAAATTGGCAAGACTGTAAGTCTATGTCAAATTCGAGGTTATCGGGTTATGTTTCCCGTCAGTTTGTGTCAAATAACAAACAAAATCTAACATACTAACCTCGAATTTGACTGAGACTTACAGTCTTACCAATTTTAAGTAAAATTTCAGATTGCCAATAAATGTCACGTTGACGGAATTGTGCTACAAACCTCAAAGTGACGCAAATGGCAAAGGAACAAACATGGCGGACGTGGCGGTACTCTCCTATATGTACTGGCTCTGGAGTAGCTCAGAGCCAGTAGATATAGGAGAGTACCGCCATTCTTTGATCCGTGAAAATGCCGCCATCGCCGCCATTTTTGTTCCCATCAGCAATGACTGATTGAGTTATGTCTAAAATTTTACTTGCAATTGGCAAGACTGTAAGTCTATGTCAAATTCGAGGTTATCAGGTTATGTTTTGCGTCAGTTTGTGTCAAATAACAAACAAAACCTAATCTGCTAACCTCGAATTTGACATGGACTTACAGTGTTGCCAATTTTAAATAAAATTTCAGATTGTCAATAAATGTCACGTTGACGGAATTGTGTTACAAACCTCAAAGTGACGCATATGACAGAGGAACAAACATGGCGGACGTGGCGGTACTCTCCTATATCTACTGGCTCTGGAGTAGCTTAGAGATCCTGTATATAGCTTACTAAGAGTTGGGCAAACAGCCTAATTTGACATACATTTTTTATCCAAATTAGATAGTTGACATATGTCGAACAAAGAGGTTATGGGAACCAACCTTGCCAACTTGCCTTTGATGGGAGATTTTTCAGAGTATTAATCATTCTTAGGATCTCTAGAACCGACTATTAGGAATATGCGGCCTATTTAGTTAAGATTTACATTTGTATTTGTGAAACTATTAGTCGTAACATGTTACAAAATATGCAAAAACGGCACTTTTATCACACATGCCTTGCAAAAAGTGATCCAAACCAATCAAAATGTATCCCGTTCTTTGCCCAACTCTTAGTAACCTATATATAGGGACTCTAGAGTAGCTCAGAGTCAGTAGATATAGGAGAGTACCGCCATTCTTTGATCCGTGAAAATGCCGTTATCGCCGCCATTTTTGTACCCATCAGCAATAATTGATTGAGTTATGTCTAAAATTTTACTTGCAATTGGCAAGACTGTAAGTCTATGTCAAATTCGAGGTTATCAGGTTATGTTTTGCGTCAGTTTGTGTCAAATAACAAACAAAACCTAATCTGCTAACCTCGAATTTGACATGGACTTACAGTGTTGCCAATTTTAAATAAAATTTCAGATTGTCAATAAATGTCACGTTGACGGAATTGTGTTACAAACCTCAAAGTGACGCATATGACAGAGGAACAAACATGGCGGACGTGGCGGTACTCTCCTATATCTACTGGCTCTGGAGTAGCTTAGAGATCCTGTATATAGCTTACTAAGAGTTGGGCAAACAGCCTAATTTGACATACATTTTTTATCCAAATTAGATAGTTGACATATGTCGAACAAAGAGGTTATGGGAACCAACCTTGCCAACTTGCCTTTGATGGGAGATTTTTCAGAGTATTAATCATTCTTAGGATCTCTAGAACCGACTATTAGGAATATGCGGCCTATTTAGTTAAGATTTACATTTGTATTTGTGAAACTATTAGTCGTAACATGTTACAAAATATGCAAAAACGGCACTTTTATCACACATGCCTTGCAAAAAGTGATCCAAACCAATCAAAATGTATCCCGTTCTTTGCCCAACTCTTAGTAACCTATATATAGGGACTCTAGAGTAGCTCAGAGTCAGTAGATATAGGAGAGTACCGCCATTCTTTGATCCGTGAAAATGCCGTTATCGCCGCCATTTTTGTACCCATCAGCAATAATTGATTGAGTTATGTCTAAAATTTTACTTGCAATTGGCAAGACTGTAAGTCTATGTCAAATTCGAGGTTATCAGGTTATGTTTTGCGTCAGTTTGTGTCAAATAACAAACAAAACCTAATCTGCTAACCTCGAATTTGACATGGACTTACAGTGTTGCCAATTTTAAATAAAATTTCAGATTGTCAATAAATGTCACGTTGACGGAATTGTGTTACAAACCTCAAAGTGACGCATATGACAGAGGAACAAACATGGCGGACGTGGCGGTACTCTCCTATATCTACTGGCTCTGGAGTAGCTTAGAGATCCTGTATATAGCTTACTAAGAGTTGGGCAAACAGCCTAATTTGACATACATTTTTTATCCAAATTAGATAGTTGACATATGTCGAACAAAGAGGTTATGGGAACCAACCTTGCCAACTTGCCTTTGATGGGAGATTTTTCAGAGTATTAATCATTCTTAGGATCTCTAGAACCGACTATTAGGAATATGCGGCCTATTTAGTTAAGATTTACATTTGTATTTGTGAAACTATCAGTCGTAACATGTTACAAAATATGCAAAAACGGCACTTTTATCACACATGCCTTGCAAAAAGTGATCCAAACCAATCAAAATGTATCCCGTTCTTTGCCCAACTCTTAGTAACCTATATATAGGGACTCTAGAGTAGCTCAGAGTCAGTAGATATAGGAGAGTACCGCCATTCTTTGATCCGTGAAAATGCCGTTATCGGCGCCATTTTTGTACCCATCAGCAATAATTGATTGAGTTATGTCTAAAATTTTACTTGAAAATTGCAAGACTGTAAGTCTATGTCACATTAGAGGTTAGCAGGTTATGTTTTGCATCAGTCTGTGTTAAATAACAAACAAAACCTAACCTGCTAACCTCGAATTTGACATAGACTTACAGTCTTGCCAATTTTAAGTAAAATTTCGGATTGCCAATAAATGGCACATTGACGGAATTGTGTTACTAACCTCAAAGTGACGCATATGACAGAGAAACAAACATGGCGGACGTGGCGGTACTCTCCTATATCTACTGACTCTGGAGTAGCTTATAGATCCTGTATATAGTTCTATATACAGGATCTCTATGGTAGCTTAGAGTAACTGTATAATATACTTGGCGCAGCGAACAAATAGAGTGGCTTATGCAACCCAAATGACGTATTTCAAAGCTGATTGGATTAGTATTTTAATAATAATTACTAAAGAATCAGAGATGGTGGTCCTTATAATTAGACCTAATTTTAACTGGCATTGAATAATTGTTTGAGGTTATGAAACAAATAGAAATTTCGATCAACTTCAAAAGCATGACATTGGTTCACTTGTAATATGTAGGCAATAATGAGATTTAGCAAGAGCCAGGCCACATGCATACATATTACAAGTGCACAAATGTCTTGCTTTTGAAGTTGGACGAAGTTTCTATTTGTATTGCCACTCTATTTGTTCGCTGCGCCAAGTATAGGGGAGTAGAGCAAACGATGACATTTAGGGATCCATACTGTGAAGTTAGTCATAATGTTCATAGTCGACTAAATCAATTTAGTATTGTGGATTCGTGTTTAAGCTTGAGTGTTTATTTGTGGTACAGATTTATTACTTTAAATGATTCTTTTGTTAAGATATGTTAAGTATTACCAAAGAATATGCTATTTGGTATTACATCGTAATTTCCGCCAAACATGTGTATTTTGAAATAGATAATAAAAGAATAGACGAAGTTCCAATGTAGCAAGTTCAGTGCCTTATGCTTATATTTGCAAAAAGTAGTTTGCCAAATAAAAAAAAACTTACACTTATTTACACACTTGGGTAGATTAGGTTCAATATTATTAGTTATTCGGTTTTGAGGGTTGGAGGTCTATTATACCTACGCTTATGTTCCGTGAAATATGAGTAGTCTCCAGCCCTGAAAACTAAATAACTAAATTGTACCAGAAAATAAAATACGTAGGTACTTAATCATATTAGCATCATGATAAGTTTTTCGGACTTTTTTCACTGTCTAGGGTGTAAATCACACAACGTTTCGGGAGTTTTGATCTACTCCCGTCTTCAGGTGTTAGAGTGGCAGAGTAGTAATTACATCGATCAGCGATCCCGGGTTCAAACCCCAGGGGAGGCACAAATTTACGTTGAAAAACGTACAATATCAGTCCTTCTCAGGACTAACCAGGAACACCTGAAGACGGATGTAGATCAAAACTCCCGAAACGTTGTGTGATTTACACCCTAGACAGTGGAAAAAGTCCGAAAAACATATCATAATACACACCACTGCCAAAAAATGACATTCAGAGAACATATTAGCATTAATGAATACATTGAAACTGACGGTAATATTAATTAATATGATACACTAAAAAATATATATGTAATAATGTGGTTGAAGGAACTCGGTATACAGGGTGTCCTATAATTTGATCGGCAAGCTTCTCAGGGTATAGAAGACGTTCAAACATACAATTTTTTCATATAAGCTTTTTCTTTGAAATTCCTCTGCGCCTGCTAAAGAGGGTGGTTATATTATAACTTTTTAATGTACAAGAATTTTATTATATAAAAATATGTACTAGTTTACTAAATAAAGATAAAAATTGGAAAAATATTCGTTTTGGTAGAAAACAAGGTAGATGGTTTAAACTCTTTCAGGGATACAAATTTTGTGTATGGAGCTTTGATCATTTTTTTACTGCCTACTGCGAAGTACAAGTTTTTACATTTGATTGTTTTAATAACGCCCGTAGGAATATATCCAGCTGAACTGTACAGGACATTCTACTCGCGCAAACTAATCTCCTGTTTTTCATTATTCATATCTTCTGGTAAGTCAATATATGCCTCTGCATGATCTTGATTGAGAAGTTCCTTGTTATTTATAGCATTGACAATTCCGGGTATATTTTGGCGATCATCCACATCATAACTGCATATTTCTCCAGTATTTAAGAACTGGGAAACAGAGACCAGTTTTATATGCTAATGGAATTGAAACGCTGTTGGAACTTATGTGACTAAATAAGCTTTCTAGGCAGTCTTGTTAAAATCGAGATGTCAGAAGAAATTTGTATTTTTTCTTTTTCAAAAACACATTTTCAACTCCAATAAAGAAGCAGTCGTCGAAATTACACCGCTTTAAATTGGTTTCCAAGCTGTTTTTTCATCAATTTTAGAGGGTACCTTTAAATTTTGGAAAAGATGAATAATCTCTTGAAGAAAGCTTATCGATTCTTCAAATTTCTGCAAATTAAATTTACTTATGGCTAAACTACTAAATCTAGATGTTATCAGCTTGAACTATTTGTAAATATGGTCTATAAACCAAGCGGTGGTCAATGTGGAAGTGTCTTGGGTTTCTGAGGAGATATATTTTAGGCAGCAGCTAACATGGTTTAAAACGTTGTAGCTTGTCTAAACCTTCATCTTATTGTAGCGATCAGTATGAAGTTGCTCATCGCATAATTTAGTGGCAAATTTTAATTCCGTATATATCTTCTTGTTGCAAAAAGATTCAATATGTTTTACAGCCACAATTTTATCCGGAAAATTATATCCCTTTTGCAAATCTGATAGTAGGTATTTCAAGCCTTTTGTTATTGACAAAGTAAGACTTAATATTTTGAAATAAATGGGACGCATCTGCTTAAAAGTATGTTTTCGTTTTCTTTAAATGGATGTTTAACGAAATTAACTGTTTTAGAATGTTTCCCCGTAACAATTCATAAGGACCTCCACATTGCTTGATTGCAGGCGCCCATATCTGACGTAACAATATTCAGTCCTATACTGGTAGCTTGTTCAACAATTTTAATTAAAGTGGCAGTCAATACACCTCCATTAGTGCTATCTGCTGTGAAATAATAGGCAATGGTTTGTTTCCATCTGCTTGTAATACCTCCTAAAAGCAATATAAAATTAAAATTAAAATGAATCTTTCGAAAATTGGGTTTTGAATAATTTTGACAAATTTAATGTCACTCTCTGATTTCAAGAATCCAAAGCCCCCCGGGTTCTTCTGAGCTCCAATGCGATCTTACGTTCTAGAATAGGATCCAACCAATCAAATGCTCTTACCGCGTTTGCTTTACTCTCGTATTATACAGTTACTCTAGAGTAGCTTAGAGTCCCTGTATATAGGTTACTAAGAGTTGGACAAACAGCGGGATACATTTAGATTGGTTTGGATCACTTTTTACAAGGTATGTGTGATAAAAGTGCGTTTTTTACATATTTTGTAACATGTTACAACCGATAGATTCATCCATGCAAATCTAAATCTTAACTAAATTGGCCGTATATTCCTAATAGTCGCTTCTAGAGATCGTAAGAATGATCAATACTCTGAAAACTCTTTCATCAAATGCAAGTTAGCAAGGTTGGTTCCCATAACCTCGTCATTCGACATATGTCAAATATCTAATTTGGATCAAAAATGTATGTTAAATGTTTGCCCAACTTTTAGTAAACTATATACAGGATCTGTAGAGTAGCTCAAGAGTAGCTTAGTGTACCTCTATATTAATTACTTGATTAGAGTAAGGAAACTTCGCACAATTCGTTTTCATTGGTGGATCACTTTTTGCAAGGCGTACGTGATTGTTTTTGAAAACTGCCACTTTTTACATTTTGTATGTCATTCTTTTAGGTTATTTAGTAGAAAATGGAAATGCAAAATAACTACAAAATTAGCATACATTCAAATAAATTGCGTGAATTTAGGTTCAGGTAAATGTTTATTTACGTTTTTTTTTCTACAGAATTTCTCATTGCATGACTTTTACTGGACCATTTAATTTTTTGCTCCTTCCTGGTTTCGGCCTTACACTTTCTTGTATAAATTTTTAATCGATATGTAATAAATCTAATGGTAAATTTAGATTTTATACTGCAACATATAGGTAAATCGATTGATTGATACATTGGATCACTGTTAATTTCTTCTGTTATGATTTTGAGAATGTTTTTGCTATTCTTAAAATACTTCTTTAAATTTAGAAATATTACTTCAATCAAAACTGCAATTTGAAATATTTTAGGGTTGCATAATAAAGACTTCCTACTTTATATTCTTCTAATCTTACAAACGTGGTAGTCTGCATTT